>CABHPP010122766.1:71248-81826 GCA_902168425.1 Peromyscus attwateri | reverse complement strand
CACTCCTTGTCAGACTAGCTCACGCCCTCCTCCGATACCTGCCATCTACCTGGTTCACTATACTTTCCCCTCTGCTTCTAGTCTCTTTTGGGTGCTTTAGCGGACTTAGAAACCCATGTTTTGATTCCTTACTCATCATTACTAGACTATGGAAGTAGCCAAGTTATCTAATTTGCCCGTCTTTGTATTTCCTCATCTGTAAAATACCCAAAATACATTATAAAAGGTACCTAAATGGGGCTCTGCTCAGTGAAAGAGTACTGGGGACTTAACCCCTATCTAAGCCTTAGGCCCTGGGTTCTATCCAGTAAGATGGGAGCTAGGGATGTGAGAATATGAACATACCTATTTCAGAGAGTACTTGGGCTCATGAATTAAATGAGTTAATATTCATAAAATATTTTTTAAAAGTGCCTGATATTAGGTCAGTAATGTCATATTTGATTAGAATAAAAGATAATTTTTAAATAATTTCTTCCTCTGACAATAAATCACAGGATACCATAAAAGTCAAGCTTAAAAATTAGAGCTAAGCTGGGTGTGGTGATGCACGCCTTTAATCCCAACCCTTGGGAGGTAGAGGTGGGAGGATTAGGAGGAGTCCAAGGCCAACCTTGGCTAAATATTGAGATTTCAAGGCCAGCCTGGGTGGATAATATCCTATCTCAAAAAAAAAAAATCTAAAACATCTGTTGCAAAGTTTCTATGAGGGCAATGAAAATATTCTAAAATTAGATCGTGGTGGCAGTGACACAGTTCTATTAATCTATTATACTTTAAAATGATTTTATGACAAAGAATACTTCAGTAAAGTAGTTTTTAAAATAACCCATCCAACAGGCTTTTCAGTCATAATAACAGAAATCAACATTCTAATCCCTATTCTTGGTGCATCTTCAGGCAATAGTGTGGTAGTGGCAGCCACGAGTGTAGAACATACAAGGTCTTTTCACCCAGGGCACCCAGACTTAGGCAAGCAACAATGTGTGGGAACAAAAGAGTCCCAAGGAAGCTCAAAGCTTCTGGGAAGAATGTTTCACTCAGCCATAAAACAATGTAAGAACTTGGTAGCTAAGAAAGCATGTCTCAACAAGAATGTACTTTCCCTGAATTTCTTAAGCGTCTTCCTCAGAAAACGGGAACAGTGGAGTGTAACCCCACATCAAGAGCTCAAACCATGTGAGATTGGCGGTGGCAATTTCAAATCTACCCCATACAGCCAACCACAGCTTCTTTTCACCTCTCCACAACCTATTTTCTCCTCAATAAAACTGCCTGTTTTCTAAGTGTTCCTAAGTACATGGTAGGCATCCCAGTTCAGGTGCAGTAACAGCAATTACTCTATGCTGTAATTATATATAAACATAAAAACCCACACTAAGAGATCAGCATGCAAAACAGCAAGGCCACCAACATCTTTCATTTAGTTCTGTTTACACCTCTCCTGGGACAGCAATCCTTGGTAATCCTTCTCTACTCCCCATATTTACTCAATGAAAAAGAAAATTCACTCCACAGCAATGGACAAGCTGACAGAATTCAACCACCCCACAACTGTTCACGTTCCAAGGTGAATTTGGTATTCTCTGAGAAGTATTTGAAGCAAGTCACTTGAAGAATTTGGGAAGTCTGAATGCACTAACTACCTACCATTAGCCATACTGCCACACTGCACATAGTTCATAGCCACTGAGAGCCCTACCCTTCTGCAGGGCTTATGGACAGTTCCCTACATCTCTGATTAATGGCTTAGTTTCTGGAGGCACATGTGCACTGATTTCATGACCTCACAAGTCTGCAGGTTAGCAACTGTCTAGAAACATAATCATGTTGCTGAGGTATTCATCTCCATCCCTAACACTGCCACAGATGGCCGTAAGACAACTGTTGGTTGGTCAAGTACTTGAAATGACTAGCTTGAGAGTGAGGCAAATCACTGCAGGGCCCATGATAAACCAAAAATGTATTGTGAAAAGTCTGAAGTAGCTCATTCACCCAACTTCCTAGCCAGACATTTTTGGAAGCTAGCCATGGGCTGACAAGGTTCCTAAGCAATGCTAAAAGAGGGGATGAGGGAAAATAGAGATGGTTCTGAGGTTAAGAGCATTGACTGTTCTTCCAGAGGACCCAAGTTTGAAATGGAAACAAAACAAAGGAGGAAAATAAAATCCTCCAAATTAAGCATTGGAAAAATGAGAGTGACTTCCCCGTGCACTAATACTTCCTGAAGAGCATCTATACTTTTAAAAATTGCTACAGCTCGATGAAACAGGCATGGCAGGTCAAAGTCACAGTTCAGGGTCAGCAGAATTCTTAGCAGTGACAAAATGAGGCACATGGAAGACGAGATTAAACGCTAGAGCAGCAGGCAGCCGACAGTCAGGAACCACAGAGAAAAGATGGCACAGTAGATGCTGGCATGACTGCCAATCTTCTGCCTTCAAGGCTTGCCTAGCTCTTAGCCCTAGGCTCCAAAGACCTGATGATCTGGGTAAGTCCCTTGATTGGGAAAAGAAATCTATCTCCACACACACACACACACACACACACACACACACACACACACACACACACACACACACACCCAACAGCTCCAACAGTCTAGAGCAGTCCAGCCACCTTCACTCCCCACCACCTTCTCATCCCTGAGGCAGCCTGCTGTGCTGACCAACAGTCAGCAGACTGAAAGCCAAAGGCACTCTGCAGAGCACCACACAAACTCTCCAGCTCCTGTGGTAGAGCCAGAACCTTGCAGTTTGTATCTGGAGACTTAAGTCAACATAACCCTTCAACAGCCACGTCTCCATCACTGACACACAGACTTCTAGAGATCAGAAGAGAAGCGTCAATCATCAAAACTCACAGATTAAACTCACACATCTTATACGTAAGGGAGCTGCATTATTATTTTGTTTCTTGATCAACTTTGCATGCCTTAGTAAGTGTGGGACAGCAAGTGACAGAAGAGCAATTCACTGCCACGCTGGGGACAATCTACAGCTGAGGCACTACAGCTGAACTACAAGATCTTTAATCCAAGTGCAGTTCCTGCCCCTCCTAGAGGCACACTGTCTACTTGGACCAGTGAACATTCAGCAGATGAGAAACCACAGCCTGCTCTAACTTATTACCTGAGACAACCGGTAGACTCCAGGAGTTATGTTGTTGTTCATTTTTCATTCTATTTGCTTATTTGATCCACATTTCACGCCTTAGCTCTATCACTTGGAAAACTCATTTTAATTAAAACTTATATCCAATAAAAGGTATAATTAAAAGTTAAATATACCTACTAGAATCTAATCTCATTGAGAGCTTCTTCTACATCCTGGAGCTATCACAACATGAGCTTGGCTAAAAGTCAGCATGAATGACTGTGGATTCAGGAACTTCCAACTGCAGTTGAGCAACATCAAGATTTGATTCTAGCTTTGGTCCTTCAACTATTACACAAGCCAAGACTTTTTTTATATAGATTTTTTTTATTCATTTTACATACCAACCACAGATCCTTCTCTCATTCCCTCGTCCTGCGCCCCCCCCATCTTCCTCCCCCACTCACTCACCTTCCATACCCTCCTCCAAAAGGGTAAGGGCTCCCATGGGGAGTCAGCAATGCCTAGTACATCTGAATGTACAAGACAAGACTTTAAGCATGCTTTTGTCAACGTTTAGCCAGCCCTCTCTAACGAGGGCTGAGTTCTAACATGGTTTCTTACAGACATTACCAAACACATTCATTCCCCATGAAAGCTGGAGACCAAACCTAGTCACTAGTTACTGTCACCATCTACCAGTCTTGCTTTGATAAGTAAGTGAACATCCCTCTCAAGCTGATTCTGGAATGTGATAAACATCCCACACTGCCTTGCTCTAGCCTAGAAGGGCTCCTTCCATCCTCCAGCACCCACCTCCTTTTTTCACAGGAGTCCCAGAAAGATAAGGGTTCTGCCTTCTTTTATGCTACTGGAGAAATCATTTCTAAGGGTCTCTGGGGACTGAGCAGGATGTCTATAAAACTGTCCCTCCGTTCACCAGTCTCTAAGTAGTATTGCAATCCTAAAAAGCCCTATTCCACCCAGGCCTGGAGATGTTCCAATGAATGGGGATTTCCCCAACTCTTGGCCAGACCAACCCTGACCATCCATTTCCTGTTGGAAACTTAACAGGAGCTGGCAGTAAGAAGAGGGCATCTGCATTCAACTCTTGCAATTGCCTGGATCCTGCTGTTCCTGTCATCCCTCGGGACCACATTCACTTTAGCATAAATGCTGTGGCAAATATTTCTCTGGAGAGCCTACTCATAACAACTGGGCATCTTTGTTTAAGTAAGCAACTTCTTGCTATTTATCTTGAGAAATTTTTTCTCTGGAAGTCTTCAATGTTCTGCAGTGGCATTATCTTACCATCTGGCTTCTTGTGTATAAAATGGAACTCAAAATTGGCTCATGTGAAACAAACTTGATACCCTTAACAAGATGGGGATGGGGATAGAAGGTGAGCTCTCTTAAACTCAATGTTGGTATCATCCACCTAAAAAATAAACAAGCAAATTGGCCTTCTACGTGACCCAAATGAGAACACTCAGGAAGAGAAAATAGAACATGCAGATCACATTTGTAGAGTGAATCACTTTTCAATACATGCTTAGGATTTTGCCCCCACAAGCTTATGAAGTAAATCCGGTGTTATCATGCCCACTGCAAAAATAATTCTAAAATGATATTGCTCACCCAAACCTACTCATCGTGTGTCAGACCCGAATGTAAATCCAAGCTGCATCTCTAAGCAAAGAACCTACATAACTAATGTTCCTCCATAAAGATATCTAGATGACCAAATTACATGAAGGATCTCTGGGATTGCACACATACTCAGAGTAACAGAACTGAGTACAGCAGCCACACGGGAACACACATCTCACACCTCTGCTACAGGCTTCCTCAGGACATTTCAGGGTGACCAGATGATCCTCAGCACAGCTGAATCCATGTTATTTTGTACTTAGATTTTATGACATTTTCTATGCTTAAGATGCACAAAGTGCAAGTCTGAGAGAATCTCAAGGTCCTTGGACATGATATTTCCATGCTTGTTTCTCGAAGGTCCTTAAGAGCAAAGGCAGCTACTACCTAAACAGAAGCTAATTGTTTGCAAACAGAATTACAGCTGACAATCAGCAAGTGCCCAGGTAATCGTGATGGCCTACAATAAGTGTGAATCAGCAACCCCCAAGTCAGGAGAGGAAGAACAATCCTCATTCAACAGCAACAACTCTAAGAGATGGCAAGAAGCTGCAGAATATGAAGGACTTAAATTCACCAACAATGAAACACTCCATAGCGCTCACTCTAACCTGAATGAGTCCTGCATCTGGTTTAGGAAAGCCCAGTCATTACGCTCTCCACTGAAGGCTTCCAGAGATCAACTGCAAGATGGCAGAGAACATCAGTAACCCCATTCAAGGTAATGACTGGTTGAAACACTAAAGAAAATACTGAAGTACAAAGGAGCAAGGGAGAACAAAAGTAGAAAAGAGCCCAACTACAAAACCATGAGAGAGGGCAGAAGCTGTCGCTGGAGTCTGTCTTGCTGCCTGCCATGGGTGTCTGCCAAGCTAACCCTAATTCTGAGCCCATCAGAATCTGTAACTTTCACAAATCATTTGTTAGACTCAATGCACTGTTAGGAGAGCAAATGACTTTATTGGAAAAGACCATAGAAAATTCTGCTGTCTTGCTGGTTCTTTATTGAGAAAGCCCTTGTTCCTCCCTGCTAAAAATAATTCATTTAGTGCGCCCTTGCATGTACACATCGGGTCCTGCCGTGGATCTAGACCACACTGTCTTACTGCAGTCAGCCTCAGCAGCCTTCTGGGAAGGTCACTAATTGAGGAAAGGGATTCACTTATCCAGGCCACATTCCTAGCCCCTCCTGCTCCCTTCCCCCATGCTCCAGCCTCCAAGTACCAGGCTCCATTAGTACAGTAATAAAACCACTACTGTTTGGTCAGCAGTAATGAGTTCTAAAAGTATCAATGGAGTGCTTCACGGAGAAGGACTATTGTTAGGTGCAGCATCAATCAAGGACAGTAGATACAGCAGCTTTTAAAAAAAAAAAAAAAAAAAAAAAAAAGCATGTCAGGACTGCAGTGAAAAACAGCACAGCCCACGCTCCTCAAGGACAGCACAATGTAGCCTGGACAACTAAACAAATGACCAGTGAACAAACGCCTTCATCTCCACAGCGCTGTCTCCACTGGACCCGCATGTTAAAATCCAGGGGTAACTGTTCAGTTTTGAGAGATGGTGTTTCAGTTGTCTTCTCTGCTCACTTCCCAAAAGTCACCCAAACTTTATATATCCTTGTATTTATTAACCTTTCAAAAGAAGAAAAGAAAGAGGAGGGGAAAATAGTTAATAAAATAATTCTGCCTCACTTCCCTGTCTACTAGCTTCAAGGGTGGAAAGTAGGTGGGTGAGCTGCTAACCTTCCTGGGTCTATTTCCTCAGCAGGTATTATGGGTTGAAATGTGAACTTGATGGGTTTTGATCCATTATAACAGCAAATTCATGTGGTCCAAATGCATTGCAATCAAAACACTTGGTCATTTAGCTGAGAAAAACTACTGAATTTACTGAAAATGACCTTGAACTGCTCCTGATCCTGCCTCCAGACTACAGGCATTTACTACCTACCATACCTAGTGTAGTAATTTAGATCTCTAATACGGCTACTAGCTAGAGAAACGTTCTGGTAACTTCACCTTTAGTTAATACAAGTTTATCCACATTTTTTCATTAGCCCCGCATTTGTTTTCATTGAATATACAGCCGAATGCGTGCTAGGCAATTAGTCTAGGCTTTGAACCACATTCCCAGCCAAGGTGCTCCAATTTTATCTACCAAAAGGTCTTCCTAATTATCTCTTGGTGGTAGAAGGGTTGGGGTATTTGTTTTTGTTGTTGGGTTTTTTTTTTAAATAATATATTATAAGGTTCCACTAACCTATAGATCAATAAATGCCAAACATTTCCCATGCCCTCCCTGAAGGGGCTACCTTCAGGGTCAGCACCAAGCCTGACCAAGAGCTGTCATTGCTGTCGCACAAAAGGGACTAAGGAGAAAGGAAACAGAAACGATACCTTCAGTTGGTGCAGAGAAGCTGCAGAAATGAGAAGAGAAAGGAAAGCTGATGGAGGAAACTGCCAGGCTTAACATTGTCTAGGCAACAGTCTTTCTTTCCATATTTGTCAATATTGGAATGGCTGTTATCAAACTCCTACTGACTGATATGAAATCAAACAGGTTTCTTCAAACAGATAACAATCCACCCAAAGAAGAAATCTGTACCAGACTAGTACTGGGTGCTCTTTTCTTCTCTGGATTTTACTGCATTAGTAATCATGTCTCAGTATCAGGGGCTCTAAGAGGAAAAAAAAAAAATCCGGGAGAATTTAAAATTGCAATCAATTCAACAGAACACTGGCAACAATTTTGTTCCACACTTTTAAAAATAACATGTTATATTTGTGAAGGAGAAAAAGAGAAAAAGAAAAAATAATAAGAAAAGACAGAATCAGAAAACATTCTGCTCCAAAGGGCACTCCAGGGATAGTCCTGTGAGAGCTGCACGTTTCCCTATCCACCCTTCGCCTCCACTGCCCTCGACCCTAGGAAGAAGTCTATCTTTTGGTGTTCTTGTTGAGCCTTATTAAGTTGACAAAGAACAACATAGAAGTATAGCCTTCACCAGGCTCCAAATGCCACCTGCCCCAAAGTTCAACACTGGAGAGGAAAATCAGTTTTCTTTATGTAGCCCAGAAGGAGCTTCTCCTTTCTTCTTTGTGCCACGTTAGGGTCCAAACCCTGAGTCACAGCCCCAAGTCTAGAGAACACAGACTCTAATGAGTGGTTACACAATAAAGGAAATGCTTAGTCACTACTCATCTGCTAAGTACTCCTGAATGCAAGATCTTTGGAAGAGGAAATGGAATGAAAATAAGTAAGTGACCTAGCATTTGTCTTCCAGGTGACATTGGGGTGTTTTTATGATCTTAGCTATGTGACCATCATAATAGGGATCACCTCCCCCATATCACAAAAGCAACACCCTAGGGCTAACACAGACAACTGCTAACTTAAAATATTGATTAGGTAATCAGCCATCACACCTCCACCGGAAGCTGAAAGGCCACAAAGTACAAAAGGACATCTGGTACCCCAAATAAAAAGGTGTAGTGTGGGGATGGAAAGATGGCTCATTGGTTACACTCACAGGCTGCTCTTGCAGAGGATCAGGCTCAATTCCCAGCACCACACAACTATCTGAAACTCCAGTCCAAGGGGATGAAGTACTCTCCAAAGACATATAGACTTACATTCAGGCAAAACACCCTGACACATAAAATAAAATAATGATGATAATAATAATAATAAAAATTTTAAAGTGCCATGTGCTCAGCATCCCAGGAACTGGGCCACAAGGGAGTCATCGAAGTTAAATGCACTTGTCAGAGTATGGAAATTTGCTGAAAGAGGAAGAAGGAGAAGGAGACAGATGGAGACAGCTGACACCAGGACCAAGCGAAGACAGTGAACAAATAACCGGGCCTTTTGCCCAATACAGGCATGCATCACTGAACAATGGGGACATGTTCTGATATCTTACACAACTTTCTGTGTCAATATCATAGAGGGTACTTACACAAACCTCAATAACACAGGTCAACCACTGGACATGGTCTCTTAACAAAGTCAAGAGATTGGCAAACACAAGTTACATGAAGCTACCACCAGCTAACAGAACATGCTGATTGCCATGAAAGGGGTTTTTGGTTTTGCGAAGGTTTTGTTGTTGCTGTTGTCTGCTTTGGAAGAAGCACATTCTAATAATATAGTACAATGATAACACAGACTAACAGTCTGTCATTGTCCCTAGCACCATTATGTACTTACAACACATGGTTGTTTGTACTACACTTACCTCACAAGGCAGCATTTACATCAGCATCACTGTGAAGAAGTGAGATGCCTATAGCCCTAGGAGACAGAGATTTTTCAACTCGTGGTTATCTGTCATATACGTGGTCTGTTGTTATATAGAACATGACTGACCGAGCTAAGTGGTGTTATGATCCTGTTCACAGGCTCTTTATCTAGTCCAAGATGAGTTAAAATCCTCTTAGGAAATGGAAGAGAGGGTTTTAGGATCCACTTCCCATGACACTTCTCCTTCCAGAAGAGTAATGTCAAGGAAACATGTACATACTGAGCAAAGATGGCCTATGGACAGATTTCTAATGAAAGTGGCATGCTTCTTGTCTTTAGAGAACACCTCCTTCTCTTTCTAGGACATTTCTGGTGGTATATACCCCACTAACATATATGTTCCCCAAATACAACAACCACTGCTGTTTCTTCAGGCTTGTTAGGAATTTTAATTCGCTTCCCCTTCTTAGAAGGTCTTTCTTTTCCTCAACTCTTGTCTGTTCTTTCTTAAGATAAAGTCTCATATAATCTAGGCTAGTTGACCTCACTACGTAGCCTTCACAAGGATGCCCCGAACTTCTGATCCTCCTGTCTCCACTTACCAGACTGCTGGGATTACAGACATGTACCACACCTGCTTTTAAGCAGTGCTGAGGACTGAACCCAGGGCTTCATGTATGTTAGGGCAAGCAACCTCTGACTTAACTAAACTCTGACTTAACTAAAGCCCCAGCCCAACTATTATCTGCTTCAGGTGAGTTCCCTCAGGACAGAATGCTGCAGCTGACTCTTCTAATTGTAAATATTCGCTGGGGCAAGAAGCAGGGAAAAGCAAAGGGTTCTTTGACAGCACTGTGTAAGGTCAACCAGAGACCAGGTGGTTTGCTCTTCTTTAACTAAAGGTAATTAACAGTCCCTACCACTACATTTAGTAGCAAGAAAGGGGGGGGGGGGGGAGATAACTCTAGCCAATGAGACTTAGTTGCATTCCCACAACTAACCTAGGGCGGCCAACAGGATCATCCCCCCCTACACACACACACACACACACACACACACACACACACACACCCCAAATTGAACAACATTAAACGTAGAGAGAGTTTTAACCTATAAAGTCCAACATGAGAGGACTCACTTTTTCACTAGAAGTATAGGCTTACATGAAATGAACAAATGTTACTCATCCTGAAACTGGTGGGTTCGAATCACAGTACCCTCAAGTGAAGTCTCAGAAGCCACGTTTTGCTATGACCACCAGCCTAGTGTTTCCCACACCCCTCCATCCCAAAGACAAATCCTGAAAAATTAGAATTCTTCCTTCCCAAGGTAGGTCATAGAAACCCAAACCCCCTTTGACCAAAGCTAACCATGAAATCTTAAAATACTAACTTATCTTTAGCTTTTCTGAGTAAGAATTGTCCATAAAAAAATTAAGACCTTCATTCATTCCAAAGATCACATTCTATACCTGACAAGAAATGATAAAACTGAGAATCCAAGAAGACTGACCACCCTTGCTGACTTTACCCCTCCAGACCACATCATACACTCTTCTGATCCATTCACACTTCTACATGCTTCACTG
>CABHPP010122766.1:56588-71148 GCA_902168425.1 Peromyscus attwateri | reverse complement strand
ATATATATATATATATATATATATATATATATATATATATTAGACCAGCAAGATAGTTCATTGAGTAAATACAGTTGCTGCCAAAACTGGTAGCCCAAATTTAAGCCTTAGAACCTACATAGTGGGAGGGGAGAACTGAATCCTGAAAAATGTCCTCTGACTGCCACACACATACACATGCATGCACATAGATAGATAGATAGATAGATAGACAGATAGATAGACAGACAGATAGATAGATAGATAGATAGATTTATTTCTGTGAATCTTTTAAAATAAAGTTTAAAAAGGATATTGCATTTGGAGGTCTTCATTCTGAAGACTCCCCTGTCAAGGAATATTCCAGCCAAATACACTCCTAATGCTTTTCTCTAGGAACCTGTCCTTTATTATGGGGTGTCAACTGTTATCCTTTGTAGTAACCGGAGAAAGGATTCCCCTCTTTCTATGCCTAAAAGTCCAAAAGGCATAGTCAGACATTGAGGAATGCAGGGAAGGAATAAAGAAATGAGGTTGGGACCCTCACCTGCTCTACCACTGAAGTACGGAAATTCATGAATTACCTTGAATCCTTCCAAAGTCTGGTTCCCATTGCTGCATGGTCAAGTCAGAGAGTCTGGGGTCTTAGCACAATCACTTTCAGAATGCCATACCTACTCATCATTAGCTCCACCCAAGAGCTGGCTTCCTGATGTTCTGAATTTAATTTAAAAAAAAAAAATGTGGTCCTTCCCAAAGAGGACTTGTCCATCAACGACCATTGTCATTCTGTTGCTATGAAAGGCTAACCATTCATTAGCTGCATTCGAGGGCAATGTGACTCCAGATGCGTGGGTTTAGGCTCCACTCACAGTGAGCACTGCTACTGCTAAGACTCAACACTCATGTGCTGTAGAGGTTTGGCTCCAAAGCCTCGTGCTCAAGAACAGAAAACACTTGGAGTGACAGCTGTTTGCTGGAGACCAAAACATGAAATGACACTGCCTGGAGACTATTGGCTAAACCCAAGGCATGCATGAGCACAGCCTATTGTTTATTCTTATTATCCCTACTGCTACTTCTCTACAACTGTCACTTCAAAATTAACCTTTTCCTCGTCATTTTGTCTCAAGTTCACACTTCTAGTCACTTACCATGCTATTATGACTTCTTTACCTCTGAAACTTTTCCTCTGGCTCAACGTTTCCTTATTTCAATAACTTTGACTTCAACTGAAAGGTATAATATTATGTCATGGTTTCAAGCCCCGTCTCCATTCCTAAGCAGCAGGACCCTGGACAGTTAATTGCTCCTTTAAGCTGCTATCTGAAAACAGTTATTCTGGAAGGAAGATATGGAAAATCATATATGAAGTTCCCATTGAACATCAACACCATCAGTTCCTCAGCATCAATCAGTTCTCCATCATTGCCTAGTTAGACTGCTAAACTGGGTCCTCAGGTACCCAGAGTCGATAGAGCAGCCATGTTGACATTCACTTCATTTAATACATCCAATTGTTTTGTACATCAAATTCTAAGTACATCCTACCCCACAAGTGGCTTTTCTCACAATTTCAATCACATCCCCTATGTAACCAGGGTTTTAGGGTAAAAGTCCCAGCTCCAGCCAGGCTGCTTTGTCCATTAAAGATATGTGAGAGAGATTTGAGCTCCCAAGCTTGTCTTCCTAGGTACTAAAAGGAGATTAGGTCTAGATAGAGGAAAAACTGGGGCCATGGGCAACACATACCCATAATTAAATCAATTCTAGTCAAGGTGTGAACCTGGTCCTGCATGGTGACCCAGTACATTGTTTATCCTGAAAGAATCAATTTGGTTTCTAGAAGATGCTTGTTTTTGCTCCAAAGTGCTATCACCTTTATCTGGACTGGTCTGCCTGGCCATGCTTTGCTCTTAAAATCCCAGGTGAATGGACTCATCTGTGTGCCTTCATCCCTGGGACGGAGATGAGATAGGTTATGTACATAGACGCTCCTTGAGTGATTCACATGCCTGTGCAGAGTCAAAGAGAAATCTGACCCAAAGTAAAGGAGACAGACACAAATGAAGGCCAATGTGCCAAGCTTTCTCACTCTTTTAGTTTCCCTGTGGGTCCAAGTGGGGAGCTGCTGCTTCCCAGCAAAAGCAGACTGTTGAGTACCTATTATACTTCACTCTGGCTGCCAGAACGCTCACTCTCCTCTCCTAACCTCTTTTTGAAAGTTCTAAAAAAGGCTCTAGCTTTAGCATAGAGCAAGGGCCATGATTTCACTATCTTCCTCTATGTCCTCACCCCAAAAAGCAAAGTCATCAAGAATTCATGAACAAGCAACATTTCCTAGACATTTTTATACTGAAGGCAGTTCTGGTGGCTGTCATTTCCCTAGCCCTGAAAATGTTTAAACCATTATACAACACAGCAGGGTTGGACAGAAGCCAGCTAGCCCAGTTTCCTTACAGTAACGTAGTATCTTGTTATGTGGATGAGGTAAAGGGCAGGGCACAAGAAGAAAGCCCAGGCCAGCACTTCATCAAAGGCTTTTAACTTCCAAAGCCTGAGAAGGAAGTTATGGAGTCAACTTCCATTCCTTCATCCCTCTTAACCACCAACCGATTGTCTGCTGCGGTTTCAAGCATCTGCTGAGGGTTAGCTTTGGAAATCAGCACACAGGGAGTAAGTACACACTTCAACCAGATCTTTAGTCAGACCATTTCAGGAAGAAAAACACACAATAACAGCTCAACACATAATTCCTGAATTTCACTAAATTTGACTGTTAGAGTCTGTTGACTTCATTTTAAAAAAAGAAAGAAAAGATAAAATGGTAAGCTAACAGCCTGACAACTAACAGGAAACTCCAGATAGTCTCATGTCCGTTCTCATACTCCTGAGGCTTGAACCCCATAAATGATTCATAAACCAGCTGCCAACGTTTGCTAGGCGGACGACAGCAGAGACACAAAGGCTACAATAGAGAGCGCAAGGCAGAATCACCTTGTTTCAAACCCAGAAGGAACAGCAGCAGTCCAGGGCTTGGGAGACGGCTCACTGAGCAAAGTGCTTCTGCACCAGCCTTAAGAACCTGAGTACGGATGCCCCACACCAATGTAAATGCAAAGCAGCAAGCATCTGTGACCCCAGCCCCTGAGGTGGGGCAGTGGAGACAGGCAGATCCCTGGAGCTCTCTACCCAGCTAGCCTAACAACAAATCTGTGAGCTTTGGCTTCAGTGAGGAACCTCGTCTCGGAAACAGAGAGTGAGTGATATAGGAGCACACGTGATGCTGACCTCTGGCCTCTGTATGCTTACATACAGGTGTGTGCAGCCACACAGAAATGTACACGCACACACAGTGGCTTTTTGGAGACAAAATGACCCAAGAGCCACATACTTACCACAACTATTCAGAATCTGTTGATTACTTTATAGACAGAGGTATGACCAGGATTCTTTTGATTTTCAATTGTGTCTATTTGCTATAATGAGAAAACCTATTTCTCCCAGGAAGTTGAAAGGTAGGGAAATAAAGGTTTGGTTCTAAGGAAGAGAAAGCAAATTGGCTCACAAACACAAACAGTGTATTTGGAAGAGCACTGTTTCATGGCAAACCTCAAATCACTCTTCTGTAAATGGAACATTTCTCACTGTGGGAAGAGCAATGTGGCAATATGCACTCCAGAGCCAGAGAACAGCTCAGCAGCAGAACATGAAAATCAGAACCCAGGAGGTGAAAGTGGCCCATGGAGGGAACTGAGACTACTGTGTGTACAGAGACCAACAAATGCCTTCAACCACAGCATTCAAGACACCTATAAAAAGGAAACTCATTCTCATTCTCATTCTCCCCCCCCCCCCCCTCTCTCTCTCTCTCTCTCTCTCTCTCTCTCTCGATATCCCCCCCTCCTCTCCACCATTAATAGCTATTCAAACCTCAAAGAGTGCTCCTGATTTCACAAGAAAAGCTTGTTCTGTGCCTCTCCTTCCTAGGACACAGTTGCTTACTTTGAGAATTGAGAGGATTTCCTCTTTGAAAAACAAAGCAACATCAGTGTAGAAAGGAGGAAATCTAAATTCTACAATATTGAAATTAATGGATAAGGAATTCTATTGAAGATTGATAGAATAAAGGGTAGATTATCAAATCTACTCTGAAAAGAAAAAGAGAGGACACAGATATGATAGATAAAAAGGTAGATTATTGAGTCTACTTTTAAAAGGCAACTACTAGTTTTAAATATTTTATATTGGATTGGATTTTTGTATATTGTATACAAATTATGTATACTGATACAAATTTGAGAATGATTTATATAGATATGATAAGATAAAGAGGTAGATTATTGAATCTACTTTTAGAAAGCAACTACTAGTTTTAAATATTTTACATTGAACTGGATTTTTGTACATTGTATACAAATTATATATATATATTGTCACAAATTTGAGATTGATTTATATAGATATGATAAGATAAAAAGGTAGAATATTGAATCTACTTTTAGAAAGCAACTACTAGTTTTAAATATTTTTACATTGGATTGGATTTCTGTATATCATATACAAATTATGTATACTGATACAAATTTTGATTTTGTTAGAAAATACTGTATGTATATCTCTAATCTTGCTCAAGATATTGTACCTATACAGTTCATTTAACAATGTAATGCAATTCGCTAATCCTTGAAAGTTGTTATTACCAACTATTAGGATATAAAGAAATGAAAGTTAGTAGTTAGACATTACAATCGAACTTGTAGTCATATTAGGTATGTTTTCAAGGTCAAGCAGAGATATATTTTGGATAGACAGGTCATCTTCAAACCCTTCAGAGAGCTACAGAATATGGCATTTAAAATGTTTTAATAACATAGATTTTTTTCTTTTTTTACGACTATGAGACACGTCTGCTCCTGGCAGCACCAATCTACTTCAGAGAAGATATAGGCATCAAAGAAACTGCATATGGAATTAACTTTCATTGTGACAAAAGTTAGCCACTGGGCAAGAAAGTGCCCTCACATCAACTGCTGACAGTATGCTATCTCAAATGGACAAACAGGACACAAAACAAAGGACCACCAATCCTTGCCAAGACAAGTGTGGTTGCAGCTTTGGCAACAGGCATCCTCTGAGGCCAGGACAATATGGCACCATCCCTGAAGTGGCTTTTGCAATCTAGAAAAGGTACAGTGCCCTTTTCTTTGAAGGCAGCTGAACAGGCAGTAGACCAATGGCTCCTGGTGTGCAGTGGAACAGAGCTGAAACAGTTATTCTTGAAAGAGTAACTAAGCTGATAGAGTCTAACCTCTCAATGGTAGACTGTCATTTAATAAAAGAGATGAAGCCACCCACAAGCCAGAAGAATGGGAAGCCGAATTCCAAAAACACCAGCAATTTCCAGAATTTAAAATCCTGAATCAGGACAGGACACTGGTGAAATTCATGTTTATCTGGTACATGGAATACTCGCACCAAATGTGGGGTTGAGCTATAGACCTTGTGTACATCCTACTTCATAAATGAGTCTGTCAAATATGGTAAGCATATTGGCTGAAGATGATGCCTCAACATTGCGGAGAAACCTCAGGTGACTGTCCAGGCAGCTGGCTGTTTCTGTCATAAATCACAATTTTTGGAAGTCACTTGTTTGCACTTCCTATTTTACTAGGTAATATTATTTCCTTTTTGGGTCTCTGAGGGAGTTAAGATTAGATAGTTATAGTTACAGTTTTCCTTATTAACAATTTCAGAAAAGAAACTCACTAAGAGGTCTAAAGTGTATAAATTTGAAAGACATAAAAAAATAGTTTTCTGTTGGTAATACAAGATAGGCTAGAAAGTGAATTAGGTACATTTTTGGACTCACCAAAATAGGATAGATAATGGAATATTTTTGCTGAATTTCTCAAATGCAAATGGACTAGACATTGTTGATGTATTTATTGTTTGCATATATTATATATAGTTATTATACTTATTGTATATAGTTTTTCTTATATTAATTATAATTTTTTATTTTTTATTAGACAAAAAAAGGGGAAATGTGGTGATATTTTATTTGTGCAACCCAATAAAGTTTATCTGAGGATCAGAGGAAAAAGTCAGACACTATATTAAACATAGAAGTCAGGCAATAGTAGCACACGCCTTTAATCCTATCATTCAGAAGGCAGGGATCTGTCTGGATCTCTGAGTTCAAAGCCACACTGGGAACAGAGCCAAGCGTGGTGACACACACCTTTAATCCCAGCACTAACCATAGAGGTCTGGAGGTCTGTACAGACAGAAAGGAAGTGACAGAGCTGGATAGGAAGAGGAAGCAATGTAGCTGGATGGAGAAAGCAAATGATATAGCAGAACAGAAAGGCATATAGGCGTGGGTATACAGGAAGTAGGTCTATTTGGAGACTGAAGTGTCGGTGAGGTAAGGTTAGGTTGTGGCTTTTCCTATTCCTCTGATCTCTCAGGTTTTCACCCCTATATCTGGCTCTGGATTTTTATTTAATAAGACCATTTAGCAATTTGTCTACAGAAGACATCTTGCATCACAGAGGACAGTACATGCAATATACATTCACTGAAATAAGAAATCATAAAATTCCAGAGCCTAGCTAAGTACAGTCTTATACACCTGTTATTCCATATTTGGGAGGTGGAAGCGTGAAGAGTTCAAGGTCATCCATCCTTGCCTACACAGAGTTCAAGGACAGTCTGTTGTTGGTTTTACTCTTTCACTCTTTGGTCTTTTGGGGGGCCCACCACCCAGCACCCAAAAAAATCGCACGGAGGCTTATTCTTAATTATAAATGCCCGGGCTTAGCTTGGCTTGTTTCTTGCCAGCTTTTCTTAACTTATCCCGGCTACCTTTTGCCTCTGGGCTTTTCCCATTCTCTTACTTCTGTAAATCTTACTTTTACTCTATGGCTGGCTGTGTAGCTGAGTGGCTGACCCCTGGAGTCTTGTTCCTTTTCTGGCTACTTCTTTTCTCCAATTCCAGATTTCTCCTCCTATTTATGCTCTCTGCCTGCCAGCCCTGCTTATCTCTCTCTCTCTCCTGCCTTGCTATTGGCCATTCAGCTCTTTATTAGACCATAAGGTGTTTTAGACAGGCATAGTGACACAGCTTCACAGAGTTAAATAAATGCAACATAAACAAAAGTAACACACCTTAAAATAATACTCTACAACACCAATTTGAGCTATAAGAGGACATCAAACTCAGAATCACAACATGCGGCACTAAACAACCATGATTATCACTGCTCAGCTGCTAGATCTCAGCTCTTCTTCACCTCTAGCTGTTTCTAGACGCATCACAGCTCCTCCCACACCTAAAGTATCACAGTGGATACAGAAAGAACCAACACAAGTCACAAGAGGGGCTGGGACAGAGCTTGCACAGAACATTTACTTAGAATATGTAAGGCCCTGAGTTCAGTTACCAACTCACCCTACCCCATCCCACCCCCAAAAAAGGAGAAGAATGGGAAGGAGGAAGAGAAAAAAGAGAAGAAATCAGTAGAAGAACTCAGAAGCTATCACTTAAGGAAGCCTACATTGAAACAATGCTAGCTTTGGGATTTTTCCACAGAGGTAAGCTCTACATTTTCCAAAACAAACAGTTCTCTCTCCAGAAAAAGGACAGGATGGTGGGGATGAGTCATTTTGTTGACATTCTAGGTACTGGTCAGTTGGAGGACAGGAACCAGATCAGCTTCCTAGAGAGGACAGATGAAAATGTCACTCCGGAAAAGATCAGAGCTAGGGACATACTGAATGTCAGCAGTGGTTCTGCTGCCCAAACCCATCCTAACCTTTGTTTAATGATGATGCCCAGCCTCGTTTTGGAAAAATGATGAAGATAACTTAGTCCTATAATCCCAGAATCCATAAAAAAAACTATATGATGTGGTTAAAACAACTTCCCAATAGAAAAAGATTCTAAATAATTTACAGCCTCAGTCTCTACTCCCAGGCACATACACTTTATCTCCAACAAAATAAAAACATAAAAATAAAACTATATATTCCATTTCTACACCTGGATAGAACAGCAGCCACTGTCAGCACCCTAACCCATCTTCCCAGGGGTAAGGTTCCACGTTGCCTCTGTGCCTAATGCCACCATCTCATCTCCATATAGGCTCATGCTACAGAAGTCTATGCAGACAAATTATGTCAAAGATAATTCTTCTCAATCTATTATCTGAATCATGATTCTATGAAGTCCCAAATGTGTATCCACTCATTCATTTATCCCCAATGGCAATCTAACATTAAAAACTCCTTTGTAAGGATAGTTTAAGATGTAATGGCATGATCACCAAACCTTTTCTATTACCTACTGTTTTCTCTTTGTATGTGTGGCTTGATGTTCCCTTTCCACACTTGGTTCAAAGATAGCTGACATAATGTAAGCCAACGTTGTGTGATTCAAGATAATTAGAAACAAATGTTTACGAAAGGAAACTCTTGTCTATCGATATAGATTTAATTAGGCAAACAGATTTTATTGAGGAATTCAATACGTATTCAACTACGTCCCTTTGTAGTTCTTAATGGTTATTAGGAGGAATCACTAATTTAAATGCATCAGGTCAAAGAAAACAAGAACATGTCCTAATAAAGCTCTCTAACGGTTCACAGTGGCCACCTCAGTCCTCCAAACACTGGTTTATTCATTAAACATGTGTGCATAAGAGCCATGGGAGGATCCTGAAAGAGAAGTGACAAGATAGGCTTCAATGTTCAGACACTGAATGTGGATTAGTAATCAAAATATTTAAAGATATTTACAACTCTGTTAGCTAAATACTTCTGACATATTCATATGTCTTAATTAGGGTTATCATTACTCTGATAAAACACTATGACCAAAACAAGTTGAGGAAGAAAAGGTTAATTTGGCTTGCACTTCCACACTGTGGTCAATCACTGAAGGAAGTCAAGACAGGTACTCAAACAGGTCAGGTACCTGGAGGCAGGAGCTGATGCAGAGGGATCTGTTTACTGGCTTGCTCCCCATGGTTTGTTCAGCCTGCTTTCTTATAGAACCCAGGACCACCAGCCCAGGCATGGTACCATCCACAATGGGTTGTGCCATCCCTCATCAATCACTAATTAAGAAAATGCCCAATCTTATGGAGACATTTTCTTAATTGAGGTTCCTTCCTTTCAGATGACTTTAGCTTGTATCACATTGACATGAAGCTATACAGTGCATCATGTAAGAGACGATTTATTCCTACAGCAGGGAAACTATTTATTGCAAAGTTAAATCCAAACATTAGCCTTTGGGTCACTACTCCCATTAAGAAAGAATGTTAAAGGGCACGGAAGGGACATAAAATAATGTGGTGTTTTAGAAAACAAAATCTCAGTGACAGACATGCCACCAATGGGACATGGAACCAGGTAAATAGTTTCTAGTGGCCAAAGCTACAAAAGTCTGACCGAGTGAAATAGTATATTATAACCAAAAGTACAAAATAAACACCCATGAGTCCAGAGAGGCATAAATTTTTAGTGGGAGGGAAGGGAGACAGGGTCTATGTAGCCCAGGCTGACCTTGGAGTCACAACCTAGATGAGGATGACCCTCAGCTTTTGATCCTCCCATATCCATCTCCTGATGCTAAGATTACAGGTGTGTGCCACCATACCAGTTTAATAAATAACTGAATGGAGAAAGGAGACAAATGTCTCATGAAGAAGAATTCCAAATAAGCTACCCAGCTCCTTCATTCTTAAGGAGGGAGGCAAATATCCCAGTCACTAAGGCGAGGCTCCAGCAAACAGGAAGGACAGACAACTCCTTATGGTTTCTTAAGTTGAAGTGGGGAAAACCTGTCAGTCATGACCTCAGGCAAGTGACTGGGGTAACCCATTGAGTTCACAGCTTGCACTTGAGGGGATGTGAGGAAAGTAGCACTTGACCTCTGAGACTGTCCTCAAAACCTGCAACCTTACTCTAAGAAGAAAGACCTGTCAGAGAAACACCTGACAAATCCCAGCTGCTGGACAAACTACAAATACTGGACAGAACTCCTGACAAAACCATCAAAGAAAAAAGGAAAAATGAGAGATGACTACAGCCCCAGTCAGCACAGAACACAGAACAGTCAGTGTAATGCAGCATCCCTGATGGGACCCAGGAACAAAAAAGGGCACCCAGGAAAACGGAAGAAGCGTGAAGAAAGTGCACACTCACGGATAACAACACCTCACTTACTGTGACAAAGGGCACTAACAAAATAGGCTAGGAAGGTAAGTGGAGTGCACAGTACCTGTCCTATCCTAATGTCTACAATAGAGTTAATTAAAGAAAATACAAATATAAAGTCAAAAGGGAGTAAGAGCTATTACTAGGCTGCAGCAAATAACACAGCCAAATTCACCTTGGCAACAACTACCTGTCTGCGCAGCCTTCCGCCTCTTCCTATCCCATCCCTGTCAACGGGGAAGTCTTGAAGGTAACTCAGCTGGGTCCTGGTTATTTGCTCCCGTGAAAAGCTGGACCACTCTCAAAGAGTCTAGATTGAGTGGACAGATCTTTGGAGAGTTCTCTTTATGAAGATAGAAAGAATACTACAGTCTGCATCTGCCCAATTAATAGGACTGGGAAAAGAAGAAAGAATAAAAAAAAAAAAAAAAAAACTGCCTGGCCTGCTGAGGGAAAAGGAATCTCAGCAGACTGAGCTCTACTCACCCACCCACCCGCCCTCTGACTTAAAGGGCCTCCCTCCATTCACCACTCCTCACTACTATTTTTAAATGAGAGCACACATTGACTTTTAAAGGATTAAACACAACGCCTGAATTACTTCCCAAACAGTCCTGCTTTTTCCTTTGCACCTCTTTCCAGTCAGTTTCTTAAGACCTAGAAATATAGCATTGAGCAAAGATGATAGTAATCAATTATTCACCAAGCACCTGTCAGAAAGCAACTTGAGGTTCAGAGCTGAGGGGGGCACCTGGAGAACTGTACCTCAGAAAGCAAAGCCTCAACCTACATCAGTATCCTCCCTCTGCTCCCCTACAAGCCCCCCAAATCCATGGCCAATCTCAGAACGGAGCTTTCAGATGGAAACATGAACGCCGCGGGCACAGTGGAAAACTGGCCCTTTGATACCTTGCGCAGGTGTAAGCTAAGGCTTTTTGCCCTCCAGTACTGCTCCTCCTTCTCCTCTCAGGATCAAAGGAGTGAAATTCTTCAAGCATAAATGACAGCCAGGGTTTCAATTCAATTCAAGTAAGTCGTGAGCAACTATCAGGTGAAAGACAGTATGCTAGAGTGCAAAAATCACTGCAACTGTGTGTTCCCTAGTGGGAATCCGTTTGGAAGACTGAGGTGTTTAATGTAGATAGGATATGCATCTTTTATCATTTTTAATCATGTGTACTTGTGTTTAAATGTGGGTGTGGGTATGTACACATGAGTATAAGTGCCAAAGAGCCCAGAAAAAGGTGCTATATCCCCTAGAGCCCTACTTACAGGGAGTTGTGAGCTACCCAGCATGGGTGAGAGAACCGAATTCAGATCCTCTGCAAAAGCAGTACCCACTCCCAACTCCTGAGTGTTTCTTCAGCATGTATGCATATGTACATACGTGTTTGTGAGCATGTACACACACACTCAATTAAATACACATACTTTTCAATCAATGGTTCTTCTAAAAACCCTTGAAGAATTGTTCAGGGACTTTGGTAAGATAATGTTTACGAAACTGGCAAACACTTCTAATTTCCAAAGCTGAAGTCTACCCCTCCCTCCTCCAACACACACACACATGGCTTTACACCACTATGCATGAGTGTGGTCATACCACAGGATCAAGCCAGCTGGGACTGAGTCGAAAGTTCTGCAACTCTGTGCTGCCTCTAGTACAATTTCCAACATCTTACTAGCTATAGCTTTGAAAACTAAGTCACAAAATGCTTACAAAATATCAACCCTTTTGTTAACTGTCTCCCCCTTAATTCCTCTCTAGGTAGAATTTGGGTAAAATAGTTATAGAGAATTACAGAATTACAATCCCTAGAGCAGTGGCCCTCAATTATGGAATCCCCCACCCCATGCAAAATGTGTGTGTGTGTGTGTGTGTGTGTGTGTGTGTGTGTGTGCCTTCAGCAATGTGTAGACATTTGGATTGTCACAACGGTGAGGAAAGGGTGCTATCTAAGCTACTTGCGAGCACCCATTCATTACACAATGCCCAAGGATGCCACCTAAACATCCTGCAACTCCCAGGACATCCCTTGTATCATCAGCTACTTGACCTAAGAAACCCATTCTAACGCTATCAAGGAAACCTGAAAAGTGCCTAAGAAAACAGGTAGGCATCAAGTCATACCGGTCACCGCCCCCATCCTCCCCACAGCATCTTCAAAGCTTCTGCATCCCCCACCCCAGAAGGCCTTTCTCACTTGAAGTTCTACAGAGCCATTCTTCATTTCCTGATCCTCTTTGAAATGCGATTTGTCATTCATCTTTTACACCTCTCAGAATTTGGAAAGAGCTTACATATTAATTGCTCCAAAAGTATTAGTCAAATATTGGTTTAGTTACAAAAATACAATTTTTAAGTGTATGAGAAAGAAAGGAGCACTCCTTGAGGACCTACCGATTAATTATATTTAGCAATGTAAACAGTACTCAACACAGGGAAATTTTAATTCTCCCATTGCTTTGAAACAGATTTTATTCCTATTTTATAGATGAGGATCAGAGTAACTAAGAATTTTGCCTTAAGTTATATAACTTGAATAAACCCAAGAACTCTGTTCTTTCTACTTCTGCAATTCGGGGGTTTTACTCATGAGACATCAAGGTAACCAAGAGGTAACCTACCACAGTGGGTTAATAAATTCAGCAAGTCATTTTTTAAATTTTTTTAAACCAATGCCAATGCTGTCTCTTAGGGAAGAGCCACCAAGAAATTTGGCATTTACAGGCTTATTGTTGTAGACATTTCCTTTTTTTCTTTTTATGAAACCATGGATTCAACCTCGGACCTTGTGTATTCTAGGCAAGTGCTCTACCACTCAGATATAACCTCAGCCTTTTTCATGGTGTTTTGAGTCTGAGACAAGATCTCATTAGCTTGTCTGTATTGGCCTTGAATTCAAGATCCTTCTGCTTCGGTTCCCAAGTGTTAGAATTACAGGCACACACCACCAGGAAAGGCCTGTGTTCACTCTTCTTAAAAGAACAGGCACTAACAGAGAGAAGCATCAATATAAGGAGGGAGGGGAAACAAAAGTTAAAGTCATGCATGCATGCACGCACGCACGCTCGACACTTTCACCAGGAAGTTCCCTGACATTCACCAACTGAAAACATCACTTCCACTATATCTCATTTTATTTTCCTAGATCACATCAAAAAATTGAATTTCGTCCTTTTAGTTTTTTTGGAAGGTACATGAACAATTTCAGCAGGTAATTATGATATCCCAAAACCAATTCCTTTCTAACAGATCCAAATCATAAAGGAAAAACGATCTGACTTGCCCAGATATTTACCCTAAATTTTCCAACATCTTGCCCATCTGGTTTCCTTGCAAATCACCCAGCTGAGCCTGAGCCACCTGCGTTTGTGATTCGCAGCCCTTCAAATCAAAATTACTCCATTTACTAGTGGAATAAAAAAGGGGGTTCCTTACAATTTCCCTTCCTGCATGGTAAAGCAGGATTGGTTCAACTCTAGCACCCTCAAACAGAGCAACATTAAATCCAAAACACAGATAACCCTGATATGTCATTTCCCATCAGCCAATTTTACAATAGCACTGATTGTGATTTATAAAGGATGACAATGTGTTCTGCTGAACCGAAGAAGGAGTAATATGTGTATTATTTAGTCTACAAATTCATAGACTAGTGAATGTGCCAAAAGTGTCACACCTCTATGGTCTTGTGATTCATTCATTAAGAATGATGGTCACTTAATAATGACATTCTAAAATAATGACAAAGGGGCATGCTTACCCCATGAACTATAGGGTATGTTTTACTCTAGATTTTGGCTTTTGGAGGGGGGGTTGTTTCTTGTTTTTAACTGATACATTTAAATAAACTGGGAATAATTGTTACTCCCAAGTAGAATTGTTACAAGTAGGAATGTAAGACAAAAATGTCTACACAAAAAGTAATTTCCCAGTTTCTTTTTAAATCTTCCTTGAAAGGAAGCCTAGAAAATTTCAATAAAACGTAAGAGCTAACATCAGACTAAAATGAAGCCATTCTTGTTAACTGGGAAAGAAAGTAAGTCAATGTCTAGATTCCAAAACACTTTCAAGGGTACTGAAATGTGTCCTATTTGGGCCTCACCTATGACCAGGACTGGTGATCCTCCAGATACATGTTAAGGGATGACAACCACGAACTGACACAACACAGAGGGTCTGGCAGGAGCCTCCTCCGTCGGCCAGCCCTGCAACAGTGAGCTGATCAATGACAATGTGCTCACTGCCTTAGAGGAAGAAATGATCAGTTCTCTTAGTAACTTCTCATCCCTGTTCCTGTTTTTTGTTTTGTTTTGTTTTGTTTTGTTTTGTTTTGTTTTGTTTTGTTTT
>CABHPP010122766.1:0-50760 GCA_902168425.1 Peromyscus attwateri | reverse complement strand
ATGAGAAGCCAAGACAGACAAAGGCAAATCTGACCACCTCAGGAACCTTCAACACTTGGAAACCTGTTCTAAGGGCGCGTGCTTCAGTTAAATCGTACTCTACAAAAGGGCCATGTTTTCCAGACCTCTAGACTGATGGGAAGATCTCCGATCGGCTTTAGAAATCAACAGTCCAAAGACAAAGCACTCAATGAGCTGTGATTCTTGATAACCGTCTAATTCAGGCGACTGCAGGCAAAAAGACCTCCTTGGATCCTTATCTTCACTCACTCTGGCTTCCTCAAACTGGTCCACAGAGCACACAGCAGCTCTCTCCTTGGAGCTCTGAGTGCTCTTACTTTTTCATCTCTAAACCAGGAAGCAGAGAATAAAGCCCACAACAATCTCTAAGAATTTTTGTTATCAGTGAAGATTTGAGAAAGCAGGCACTGCCTGATTCTTATACTCGCCCAGTTCCCACCAGGGCAAGCACCACTTGATCCAAAAGCACTAAAACTTGAATACAGAGTGTGCAAAGTCACAAAAGAAAGGAATGAGGGAAAACTGTAGTAATGACTTTGAAGGGAAGGTCCCAACTATCTGAACTGAAAGACAAGGAAATCACATCCTTGAGTATCTTTAATGAAGTGTACAGGTGAGTTATAGAATCCTAGAACAGCCCCTACACCTATACATGTATCAAGAAAATTACAGATCCCTGGATTCACTAGGGTGGCCAACACCACCAAGTTTATTAGACAGGTGAGTGTCGGACAAGATAAAAATCAAAGTACAGAAGAATCTCTTTTTGAACCAGGCATAAGGTAGCACTCATGTAATCTCAGCTTTAGGGAGCTATGGCAGGAAGATCATAAGTTCAAGGCCAGCTGAGCCACAGAGGGTGACCCTGTCTTAAGAGTCATGAAGGGGAAACCCCATGCTGTCAAGATGAAAAGCTGGGTCACTGGGAGGGAACCTGCCAAGGTATTCCTGGAAATATAGCCTGCCACTGGGCTCAGGAAACTTTTTTTCTTTCTCCTTTGTGTGTGTGTTTGAGGAGGGGTGCGGGGGGGAGAGACGGACGCTGAGAAAGAAACCCAGGTCCTGCTTTGTGGATGCTAGGCAAGAGCTCTACCACTGAGCTCTATCACGGCTCCTCCCAGAGCAAAGGAGCATTTTCAATGTGCTGCATCCTGCTTTGTGAACCATGCCTCCACTTGATGGCTTCCATTAAAACGTTTTAAAGTAGCCACAGGAGTGTAAAGGCAAAGCCTCAGCTACTAAGTGTGGTGGGAACAGAATCCTCAGGCCGCCTTTCGTCGGGCACGGTCTTCCTCCCACAGGCTTGTTCCATCAATCTCTTTTATACTTTGTGGATTTTTAGAAAAAGTGAAAATTTTGTATTCTGTAAGTGAATAACAGATCTCAATGACAACAAAGTAGGCTTAATGTAATCTTACCTCACTACTTCCTAAGTCACCAACCAATTAAACTTAACAAACATCTATCAAAACCCTACTACAAAGCGAGACCATGGGCTAGTACCTGTCATTACGAAATTGTCTAGGAGAGTCAACCACCCAGCAAGAACAAGATAAACCACTCTGGGCCTTAGTGTGGGCTGCTGAAGCAGAAGACCTGCACTTTCAAACAGAACAGACTACAGATACTATTTGGACTTAAGGATTTAACCCATACCTTTTCTTTTTTAATTCATTTGAGAGTATAATTTAATTACAACATTTCTCCCTTCCCTTTCCTCTCCCAAAACCTTCACATATACCACCCTGTTCTTCAAATTCACCATCTCTTTTTTCAATAATTGTTATTGCATGTATATATGTATTTGCATGTACATATATTCTCCTAAATGTGACCCGTTGAGTCTGCATAACATCACCCACACATATGTCTTCACCAGGGCCGACTGTCGGGCACTGGACAGCCCATCAGTATGCTCTTCCCCATCCAGTTTGGCATATTCACTGCTGTCCTCCTCCTTGTTCAGCTCACGTTTGGGTGGTCACGCAGGTGAGACTTCACGGATGTAGCTTCTGATGTTACTAGAAGACAGGGCCTCACAGCAGACTTCCTGGCCCTCTGGCTCTTAGCATCTTTCTGTCCCCTCTTCCACAATGTTCCCTGAGCCTTAGGTATAAGAGCTGTTTTAAAGATGTATCTATCCATCAGGACTAGGCTCTACAACTCTGCATTTGGATTGGTTATGGTTTTCTGTAGTGGTCTCCATCTGTTAGAGAAGTTTCCTTGATGAGGCGTGAAGACTACACTTATCTTGTAATCTACAGCCATCACTTATCTACCACCTACAAGCAATTTCCTACTTTCCAGGAAGGGCTCAAACCTAGACGGGCCACATTTTTTCACGGAGCCTCTCTAAATCAGTCCCTTCAGCCTCTCCTTCTATCCCATCACATTTCTCAAGTCTGGAGGAACTGTGCAGAGGAGAAAGATAAGAAACTGAGTGAGCTCCTTAAACTTCAAAAGCAGTCAAGGTTTTCTGTATCTATTGCTGAAAGGAATTAAACACATTCTCAAGCCAGGATCTTACACTACTATTTAATCAGACTATGGTGAATAATTGATACAAATGGGGAAGAGGAATGAGAAAAATCAGTGACTTAGGATGACTTGTTTCTGAGGTTATCCAGGTTAATAAAAAAAAAAAAAAACATCCCACAGGCTCTGCACCTCGCCTGGACAAAACAGAGCTGGCCCTGGTGGTGTGAGTGTGGGTAAGCTGCCCCGAGGGCATCAGAACAGGAAAACTGGCCCTGTTCATTACTGCTGCTGTTGCTGCTGCTGAGGGTGAAGCTAGCTGGGCCATGCTGGAGAGCTTACCTTGGTGGTATCCATGAGGCAAAGCTGGTGGGCTGACCAACCCAGCTACTACCCAGGCCCAGAACCAGGGCTGGGAGTTGGCCCACCCCAACATCTACCTCATCTGTGAACTGAAACATGTGAAGGGCCCAGACCTGCAAATCCAAAGCTACAGGATCTCCATGGCACAGGGCAACAACAGGATAGCCAAGAGGAGTCCCAGTGAGGGTCCAGTATCGAGGGTGTGGCAGAAGCCAGAGGCCTCAAACCAAACCAACGAAGGACTAATGGCATTGAACAATTACAAGTAAAGACGTATGGGCTTAGGGTTTACTGTGTGACTCACTGCAGCTTCCATGCCAAGACTTTTTTATTTTTATTTTTATTTTTTTTTGTATGTTAGTTTGGTTGGTTTTGGTTTTAGTTTTTTTGTTTTTCTTTTAAATTTTATTTTATTTTGGGGAGGAGGCTGCAAGGGCAGAAGGCAGATATGAAGGGACGGAGAGATGAATGGGATCAGATGCATGATGTGAAACCCACAAAGAATCAATTTTAAAAAAAAAATCCCAAAGCAGTAAATTCCTTGGCTCCAAGCACAATAATATTAAATACAACAGACGGTGAAGGGAAGAATGCTGAAAGTCCTACAGAGGAAATGGAAATGGTCAACAAGCCTGAAAAAACAAAGCAAATAAAAAGCAAAACACTGAAGCCCAAATTTGGTGGTGGTTCTATTAGAGAATGAGTGGCTGAGCTACCTACCACGTGCACGGCCCGACCCAGGGAAGAGGAATGCACATATCAACTAAGGTGGGACATTCGCAGGCAGAGATAAAACTGAAGAGCAAATGCAGATATTCCCTTCAAACAGATCACCTGATCTAAGAAAGGCCTAAGGAAACCACTACCAGGGTCCTCTGAAAGCCTCTGCAGGAAACAGGTCCAATCACACCCTAACCTAACCCACCCAGAGTCAAGCCTGCACACAAAACCATAATACAGGGCAGGACTCTGCTCCTTCCCTCTTCCCTTTCACCTGGACCTTAGGAAATGTCATGGCACTCTGCTGGCCATCTGTACGGGTACTGGGAATAATCTCAACATGATGTTAGTTTCCTTCCAATGGCCATGCCTTCCATAGCAAACAGCAATAGAATCTTCTCTAACTCTCATTTATCTCCCAAGGGAGGCTGGGCACCTGGACTTCTGCTTTTGAGATGTGGAAGCACAGAGGCTGTCTGCAAGACAGTTATGCCACCAAGACCAAGGTACCACATCCAGGAGGATGAGAGATGGGTCAAGACACAGCTCACAATCTCTGTAGTTGGGCAGCCAGCCCTTTAAGACACCATCATACAGTAAAAGTGATCACTTGAAGGCAATCCACAGCCTAAGAACATAATTTAAGCCATTCAGAGCAACCATTTAGATAGTTCCTGTAAGCTACTGAAATAAAAACTTCATGAAGAAAACCACAAAGCACATGGACTAAAACCTCAATTAATAGTAAAAAACCAATAAATTCAGACAACCTTCTATAGTAAACTTTTGCAGAGACCAAATCAGTAGAGCACAACTCTTCATACACAAAGATCTGCCTTCACCTTCCCCTCACCCTGCCCCTCCCCCCCGCCCCCCCCCCCCCCCCCCCCCCGCCACCAAGGATCCCCCACTCCTGACGGAAACACACAAGGACAGCAAACATTCTGTGGCCATCTGGACTGATGATGTACTACACATTCACAGGGCATGGTTCTAATTACAGCACAGTTTCAGCCACCACCACAGATCTCAGCAAGGTGCTCCCAAATGGAAGGATTCTGTAGTTTTTGATTCTCAAATTGCTTTTATTGGAAGCGTATTTGTGAAATCTCTGGAAGAGAGAAAAAAAAAAGGTCTCGGCCTGAGCTCACCCCACCCCACACACCCCTCCCTCCCTCCTGGACTGTGTGGATGAGATCATGCTGCTTCCTCACTCCCTGGAAGGTTGACAGCCTATCACTCAGTCTCCAGTTTAGACACTGTTTCTTATGCCCTATGTGTTCTTAGCATCAAGCACGCTTACTTCCTTGCCCAAGGGTCACTGTTAATTCTTTTAACAGAGAGATGTGAACAGCAGAAGTAATCCCACCCCTCACTCTGGATTACAGGGCTCATTAAAATGGTTGCCAAGAAAGGCAGAGACCATGGCCTGCTGAGTTCCCTGCTTTAAAAAAAAAAAAATCAAGGTCTAGAGAGATTGCTCAGCCATGATAAGCACCTCTTGCAGAGGACCTAGGTTCAGTTCCCAGAACCCACATGGCAGTTCACAAAAATCTGTAACTCCAGTGTCAGGAGACTGACAGCCTCTTCGCTATGGCCTGCGGTACACAAGAGCCAATTCAGGCATACATACACACATGTAAGTGTAAAATTAATTAATTGTAAGATTAGGGTTTGTTTTTTTAAACTGTCTCAGCATAATTTGGGGGGGGCGGGGATGGGGGTCGAGGGGGGTTCAAGACAGGGTTTCTCTGTGTAGTCCTAGCTGTCCTAGAACTCTATAGACCAGGCTGGCCTAGAATTCAGAGATCTGCCTGCCTCTGCCTCAAGAGTGCTGGGATTAAACACCACAGCCCGCCCTGTCTCAGCTTTTTAAATGTAAGATTTATTTATTTTTATGTGTATTGGTGTTCGGCCTGCTTGTATATCTGTGCTCAACATGCAAATAGTACCCAAGGAGACCCCGGAAATGGAGTTAGAGACTGTGTCAGCCTCAGTGTGGGTGCTGGGAATCGAACCCCAGGACTCTGGAAAAGCAGCCAGTGCTCTCAACTGCTGGGCCATCTCTCCAGCACACTGGCTCTTTGAGAGGCATCCTGGTGGTCCCCAAGAGCAGGTGTCTGACAGAAGCCTGCAGGAAGGAAGCCAAGAAGAAAGTGATTGATCCGTTTTCTAAGACTGATACAATATGAAAGCTCTGGCTGTCTTCAGGATTAGAAATACTGAAAAACCAGTAGACACAAGGACTCAAGGAACCAAAATCAGATCTGATGGCCTCGGGGTCCTGTGTTTGATGTGAGGACTGCTGGCTTCAAACTCTGTAAGTGAGGATGATCCTGCACTTCTGATTATCCTGCATCAGCTTCCCGGTTTTCTGCAGTGCTGGGGATGAAACCCAGGGCTTTGCGCATGCTCGGAAAGTATGTACCTCCAAAGGACTGAAGAGGATCAGAAACGGTCCCCCAGAGACTTGTAAGCAGAAAGTCCAGGCTAATCAGGACATCCAGAGGAAGAAAGGTACATCTCTTCAATGGGACCCCCGTCCCCCTGGGTGCCGCACATCTACTACAGCAGTAAGCACAGCTGGTTGCCATGAAAACTGCCCCCATACACACACACACACACACACACACACACACACACACACACACAAACACAGTCATGGGCATGTGGTAGGGCTTGGTGAGTGAAGGTGCTTGCTGCCGCGTTTGATACCTGATAGACGTCAGAAGGGGAGAACTGACTTGCACAAGTTAGTTGTCCTCTGTCCTCCATATGTGTTCTGTAGCATGTGTCCACTCACAAATAAACATACATAGTTCTGATAGTCAATCTTAAGGGGGAGTCATTTCCATAAGCATATGTACACAAAATGGCTAGCCCTGGTATTTAAGGACCCATTTTGCTATTTTTCCTGCCAACTAATAAGGAATGTTACTGTTTCTTAAAGTGGCAAACATAAAGGACTACTACGTTATTTTCATTACTTTCTCCAATTACCATAGCAGGAGCTGCAAAATGGTTCACCGGACAAAAACCTGGCAACCTGAGCTTCTAGGATCCACATGGGGGCGGGAAGACAGAATTGACTTCACGAAGTAGTCCTCAGTTCCCTATACCATCCGATACTACACCATGGCACATGTGGCCCTCTTGCCACATCATGCACACTCACTAATAATAATAATAATAATAATAATGAGGCCCCATCCCTAGCTGAGGAGCTACTGGCATATGGCGGCTGCTAGAGGGAAGGAGTCATTTTCTTTAGGAGTGTGGCCACCGGTGCGCTCCCCATGCACCACTGGATGAATGAATGGCCATGTGCATCTCTATGGGCTGAACTAACTGAAGTCAGTGGATTTAATAGATACTTAATGATAACAGGACATGAATTTGGGAGGAAGATGAAACGGGGGTTCTAGGGGAAGTTCTAGGGGGAGGGAAGGGTAGGCATGATCAAGACACTATGCATACAGGAATTTTTCGAAGAATAAAAATATTTTCAAAAACAATTATTTAAAAAAAAAAATGCCACAGCGGTAGTGCTCAGTCTAGCAACCCAAGAAGCTCACAGGACAGTTCTTAAATGGTCATCTTAGAGTCTAGAACATAGGCTGCTACTTGAGTGACACACACAAGAACCTTAAGACATATTCTGCTCTGAATTCTAGTAAGTTCTCTACTGTGGACAAAGCTATTAAAAGTTCACAGCTGCTGGCAGAGCACCCCTGGAGACCTGGCTTTCCTTCTGGAAGAGGGCACAGGGCCAGAGTGTGCGAGTGTGCATGTCACACATGATAGCACATGTGTGGGTGCGCATATCACATATGTCACATGTGTGAGTGTGTTATCATAGGCTCCTCTGCTCAGGGATGTTCTAGACACCAAGGGAAGAGGGATACAATGTACCTGTGGGGCTTTTTGAAGCCTCCTGTTTTCACAATCATTTCTACTGCCCGGGTAACCTGTCTTTCATAAGCTAGAACCTAAGAGGAGACTCTGGGGCCTTCAATAAACCCCAAAGCAAACGCAAAAATGACACAGGTGTTGTCACAATGATGTGACAGGTCAATAGCAATCGATATTCTTGAATGAGACTTAATGAAATTAGTGAGTACTGATCGCAAAAGAAGCCTGGGAAGGAAACTGCTCATCAGGCACCGTAAGAGCCGGGAGACATTATCTACGCTTTCTCACTTAGTCGTGCTAAGATCTCCCTTTGCTTATGAGAAAACCTATCACAACTGCACAGTTGACAGCTGATAAAGCTGGTATTGTTGGCTGTGACTTCACTTGATCATCTGTAACTAGTGCAGGTTCACAGGCTCTGTAGCATAGCCCCAGTCAGCAGACACCATGTGGCACAAGCTACCAAGACCCTGCATATCCACTCCATCAGGTGTGTGACAGAAACAAGGACTTCCCCCACTGCCTCAGGGGCTGATTATGCACTGAGATCAGCTAGAAGTGGCTACACAATCTCAAGTCTCCAACTAAGAAAGTCACAGATGGGGAGAGGGGGGCAGCACACACCTTTAATCCCAGCATGCAGGAGGCAGAGGCAGGCGGAGCTCTGTGAGTTCGAGGTCAGCCTGGTCTACAGAGCGAGTTCCAGAACAGCCAGGACTGTTACACAGAGAAACCCTGTCTCAAAAAGCCAAAAGAAAAAACATAAGTAAGGAGGGAGGGAGGGAGGGAGGGAGGGAGGGAGGGGGGGGAGGAGGGGGGGGGGGGGGGGAGGGCAGGCAGAAAAAAGAAAGAGAAAAAAAAGGGAAGTAAGGGAAATGAAAGGAAAGGAGAACTGTCACTGGCAAGGAGACAGAGGATTGGCACTCCCGGCAGAGGATCCGAACTCCAGGCAGAGGATCGGCACTCCCCACACTGGGGAGAAGGTGAGCAGAGCAGCTAGGCTGAGAGCGTCCAGGTGGGCAGGGTGAGTGACTCCTTCAACTCCACACTAACTTGGCAGGAGGACTGTGGCATTTGTTAAAGTTACAAAGGCCTCAGAAACTTACAAGAAGTCATCTGGCTTGGCCAATGTGGCTACAATATTGCAGTCCTTAACAAAGATCAGAGACAGATGAATCACTTGAAAGTTGTTTTCACTTTTTACTAAGGATTTCAGTTGCTAGGTCACTACACCGGCAAAGCTTTCCAAGTGTTGTCTAAGGAAACCACAGCCTTTCACTCAAACACGTTTGTACAACTTTGCACAACAAATGTTTTGTCCATCCAGTCAATATTTATCAAATGCTTTCTAGGTATCAGATTCTGTGCAGGGTAGAGACAAAGATGGACTTAGTTCTTGGATGCTGAAGGGAGGGGGGGAGCCACATCAATTACAAACAGAGTAATCACAAAAGTAGAAACTAGAGCTGCTTGTGATGGCACAGGCCTCTAATCCCAGCACTCAGGAGGGTGATGCAGGAGGATTGCTGAGAGTTTGAGACCAGCCTTGGATACATAACGAGTCCATGTTTTTAAAAAGTGAAACCAAAACAAAATAGACAGTAAATGCTAATAATTAGCATTAAGGAATTAGATAGGAACGTGCTGAAGAGGAGGCACTAGAAACAGGTTAAACTCACAAATTTGCACACATCTAGACCTATTTCCTTTGGAGACATTTTAGATAATATTTAGCCCAGAGAGGCTTTAGACTCATGGTCCTCCTGCCTCCAAATCTCATGATGGGACTACATACCCAGTGTGGGCCCATCTTTCATTTTAGTGGATCTACATTAATAATTTACCATCTTAAAATCACTAAACTTCCAGCCACACCTTTCCACCCATCGATCTCAATGCTAGTATGCATAACTGCAGCATGTAAGGCAAACAGGGTCAGGGAAGATCAGGTCCTTCGAGCAATGCTTTACCCCACCTCCATATCATCCCCACATCCATGGGTCTGACTCTCTATCTTTTTATAACAGTCAGTTTAAAACTATCCAATCAGAAAGCCCAGCAACCCTCCCAAGTAGCTAAGCGTTCTGGTTCCCAGTAGGCTTTCCCCACTTCTGCCTGTGGTACAGTGCTGACACAGCCCTGCCTCGCCCCGAAGAGCATCCACACACCCGACGCACAACACCTTCAGATGCTACTGCAAAATTTATTTCAGTTTGAAGGCTACAAAGGAATAACACAAAAACTCTTGGAAATGTAAGGTATCTCCAAACTTAAGAACAATGTAAAGGATCAAGACCTAAATAAGCAAATAACAGAAGAATTTCAATACTCTGATATGGCACTTCACCTAAAACACTAACCTATATATGGCCAACCCAGATTTCTGAGAGCTGTTAAATGCAACAGCACAGCTTGAAAAGAACTTTGTGGAGCTCCCAAGAAGGTTCATCATGTAAGGGTTCTTGCCATAAAGGATGACAAACTGAGTTTGATCCCTGGGACCCACGTGGAGAAAGGAGAGAACCAATTCCCACAAGATACCCTCTGATCTGCACATACTCACACACGCACGCACGCACGCACACGCGCGCGCACACACGCTAAATCCAATCAAAAAAATTTAAATAAGAAATTTGCTTCACCACAAACCACCAGTTTTGAGAGGGATTGCAAGTGGATTATGCACAATTCAGTGATGAGGTGGCCAACAAGCCAGCACGGTGCTGTCACTGTGCCTCACTGGTTCCCACATGCCATCGCCGCCCTAAGTGGCACCTAGTTTCTGAACTTCTGGCCGATGCCTTATACATAAGACACCCTGCACCTATCTTTAAAATCGCCTCAGTCTCTAAAACCAACCCCTCCTCAGCAACAGGGCTCAGCATCAGTCCTCCATGAGAGGATCAGAAAAGACACAGAAAGACAAGCAGCTGCTTTCAGTCTCCACTTCTTCACCAACGTTTATGTTGTTTTGTTATTTTAAGGTCACTCCAGTCCTTCTATGGTCATCCTTTCCAGCACCTGGACAGTTTCTCCTAAATCACCTGCTTTTATCACTCTTGATAAATTCCTCCAGAAAACTCATTCCGTGAAGACTCTTGCTCACAGCCCACACTTCCTGCTAGCTTGTTAAAAGGACGCCAATAATGCGTGTTCATGCAGCAAGCGTGTCTACACAGCATTTCATACTAAGCTTCTACTAAGTCCACCAACAAAGCAACCAGGCAGCAAGCCATAGATTACTGTCCCCGTTTACTACACAAGCCCCCCTGGGCAGACTCCATGGTCATCATTTCTGCATGCTCAGCAACTCCCACAGACACTGCTTAACAAATAAGGAAGCAGGGAGCGGATATGGGACAGGTTAAAGCCAACCCCTATCCTGGCTGTTAATACAGTGCTCTGGAAACAAAACGCAGAGAACAAAAGTTCAACATGATAAAATACCTATTACAAATATGCAATTATTTATATCCAAGCAGAACCAGCCAAAAGGTGAAATGGCCCAGCAGGTAAAAGGTGCTTTGCCGCCAAGCTTAATGACTGAGTTAGATACCTGGGACTCTCGTGGTGGAAGGAGACACTCCAGTCCTGTGAGCTGTCCTCAGACCTCCACACATGTTGTAGTAGTTTACACATACACACTAAATGGATTTCTGAGTCTGCATTAGGGTGTGGATACTCAGTCCTTCCAGAAGTAGCACAAAGACCGTCTGAACACGAGTTATAAATGCTGTTGCTTAATATTTCCATTTCTGGTTAGGAAAAGAATACTTACTTAATGTGGCTACAGCCCCTGGGGAACTGAAATTTCTTTATTTGTGTTAAGTCTATGTATGGGTATGCACATGTCTGTGCAGGTGTGCTTTCACATGTGAGTCTGTGTAGGCCGGAAGACTGTTATTCTCAGGAACGCCATTCACCTCCTGTGAACATGGTCTCACTGACCTGGAGCTTACCAACCTCACTAGCTGGCCAGCAAGCCTCAGGGATCCTCCTCACTTAAATTACAAGCACATGCTACTTTGGTTCTGAGAGTCATAATAAACTGAACTTTAAATTTTAATTTGCATTTAAATAGCCACATGTGGCTGGTATCCAGACTGAGGGCTGATGGTCATGACTTCAAAGACAGACTGGACTACACAGCCAGATCTTCTCTCTCTTTTTAATCCTTAGCTGAAAATGTTAATACTAACAAGGACTTTCGGGAGCTAATGAAGTCTCCCTACCCAAGGTCAGATAAATACCAATAGTTATAAGTTAGGTGGCCCGGTATCCAAATCTCATTCAAAAACGGTAATTTGCCTAGAAGCTCAGCAGTGAACCACATGAAAAAGGAAATTAATAATAATAGTTTACAGTATGTCAGGCACTGTGAGAGATTCTTTATAACCACTGTCATATGTTACCCTCACAATTAATCCCCATGATTCCACCTGAGTGACTTTGGGGCCACACGAGGAACTATGCACCTGTAAGGCCAGCACTTGCAAAGTAGAGGCGAGAGTATCAGGTCAAGATCCCCCTCAGCTACAAGGGCACTTGGAGGCCAACCTCAGCTATAGGTAACTCTATAGAGAGTAGAACATCAGGATTCTAGCCCAGAACTCTACAGCTCTGGAACTTCTACACCACCACATCACCCCCTTTGAGTTGAGCCCCCCTTAAGAGCTGTCACCCTCAATCTCTGGCTGAAGTGTTCGGCCACCTGCCTTCCAAGTTTGCAGCTCCCAGTGATCTCTGCCTAGGACACTGGAAGTTAACTGGAGCCTAGCCAGGAACAGACAGCCCCCTCCTTTCCAAGAAAGCGATGACAGCTGCCTTGCTCGGCATTCTCACGGATGTCACTACCTTTACAACACCAGAGTCGCCTCTAAGAGGACAGCAGCCAAAAGCAGGGTTTAGCACAGCCAACCATCGCTGAGTCATCCCTAGTATCTGGAGGTCACAGTGCAAGGGAGTACATACAACCCAGGGCTGCTCTTGAACTTTCTCGTTCCTCAGAACCCTGACTCAAGCTCCTTTCCCGGCTCCTCAAGTCAGCTGATCCAGTGAAGAGCAAAGGAGCTTCACGACTCCAGAGGTTCACTCCTCTCTCCAAAGGGAGGGTCCCACCGTCCTGGAAGGTTCTCTACACTGGGAGCCTTGGCTAAACACCGATTGAGATGCTGAGAAAACACATCAGCAAAAACCCTATGCAAGAAGGCTTAGAAAGCCAGGTGTGGAAGGCAGAGGCGGGTGGCTCTCTGAGTTCAAGGTAACCCTGGTCTACAGAGTGACTTCTAGGACAGCCAGGGCTACACAGAGAAACCCTGTCTTGAAAAACAGAAGAAGGAAAAAAATGAAGAAAGAAGAAGAAGGGGGAGGGGCTTAGAGCAGCCCAGCTCTGCTGAGTCTAAGAACGCCCATCAAATGATAAAAGAAATGTAAAATGTAGCACACACCTCAGAATTTACTTTAAAAGAAAAGTCAAGTTTTCATCCCAGGTGTCTGCTCACTACACATACCTCCACTGAAAGTCACCTGACACAATGTTTTTCCAAACTCACTATCTGCAACTGACACAAGACCAACATTCATTTGTCTGCAGTTGTCAAGTTACTATCCGATCAAAAGGGTCTAAGTGCTGTAGATCAACGTAAGTGATATTCACATCTTTTTATCAACCAAAACATTACACAACCCTAACAGTCATGAAATCTAGGCTATGTAACCCTATTTCAGGTCTATGAGACGGCTCAGTGGGTAAAAGTACTTGCTGCAAAAGCCTTTTATGATCTCAGATCCCGAAGACCCACACAGAAGGAAGGAGAGAGCTGACTCCTGAAAAGCTCCTGCGACCACCACATGAGCGCCATGGCATGCACATGCACACAAACACATACAAGTATGTTCTAAATGGAAAAAAAAATGAATTATACTTCAACAAAGTTAGAGAGTTTCCCCCTAAGATAAGCATAACAGATAAAGGGCAGGAGCCCAGTCTGGATGTAACCTATTCTAAATGCATTTCAACTGTTAATTAAGAAATCCAAACAGTGTTTAGTTCTGTTTTTTTCAAGAACTCTTCTCTAAACTCAGCTTAAGGCTTCACAAATGGACTCTTATTGGAAACTAAAAGAAAGGCCAAGATCATCTCCAAGTCACAGATAAGGAAGTCAAGTCTTAGGCATACATGACAGTCTAGATAACCCACACAGAATATAAAATTAAAATGTGGTAGGGAGGGGGAGGGACAGCCAAAAGACTCAAGAACTCTCCTTGTCTGAATTAGGCTTAACATTTATTGCTAGTTAGCAAATATAAATGGTGTGGTTATAAGGTGAAATGCAGTGTGGTACTGGAGACAAAGACAATTTTACTCTGCACCCAGGGATCAGGATCCTTTGAAAATGACCTAGCAGCCAATTTTCAGCCTTACCTAAATGCAATTCTAGTCTTCTATCCACACTCTAACACAAACTAAACTCTGACAAAGTATTCACAGGGAAACTCTTCTCATAACCATACAAGCAGTAAGCACAAGAGACCACAACACTTCTCCACTGCCACAAAATAGCCAAACAACTTCTTCTAAGGGAGAACCTTCAAAACTCTAAATTTAAGAATCGCCCCTGCAGAGCGGTGGTGGCACAGGCTTCTAATCCCAGCACTTGGGAGGCAGAAGCAGGTGGGTCTCCGAGTTCCAGGCCAGCCTGGTCTACAGAGTGAGTTCCAAGACAGCCAGGGCTACTCAGAGAAACCCTCTCTTAAAAAACGGAGGAAGAAAAAAAAAATCACCCTTAACTAATCTCAAGACACATCTCACCATTTACAAGGGCAAAGGAAATCTTTAGGAGAATTTTAGAGACATGATGGACAATCAAGATAATTTGAAATCTTTTATGGATCAGGACATTAATACAGAAAGCTAAAACATGTTCCAAGTCACACAACCTGTTTGTTTTAAGGCTGGCATAGCACACTCATCTGTGACATGGGTCCAGGCCTGTTTGGGTTTTTTATGTTTAGAGCTATCCCAAAGACACTCAATACATGAGAACAGAACTTGTGTCTTCCAGGATTCATCTCCATGAAGTTATAAGTCCCTTCCTGCTTCCAATGAGCACTGGCTTCTTCCTCAGAATTTTATCAGCCCACTAAAAGAGGAAAGGCACTAAAATAGTCTCGATGAAATGAGAGGAAGCCATTCTTCTCAGATTACTGGAATGCAGGCCTTAATTACTAGCAATCCACTGTGGGGAGAGGCACTTGCCTATAATTGGTATTAAACAGCCAATCTTCCTCCAACCAGAGAAACAGTAGAGTAGTTCTGAGTCCAAGGTCAGCCAGGGAGGTTTCGCCAAGGTTAAAGTACAAAAGGAAAGTTCAAGATCTTCAACAATGGGCCAACACAATAAATGCTCTCTACTTATGTGCAAAAAGTATCCAGCCCTGTGTCAAATGCAGTAATGAGCACTCTCCCAGAGAGCACCAAGTCGAACTAAAGTAAAAAAATAACCCACAATTTCCAATTAACCACGAAGAGATTGACTATCAACTCACAGTAGATACAAATGGTCAAATTTCCCAGAGGAACTTTCATATCATGAGCACACTGTGAATCACAAATCTGGCACATGCTAAATCACATCTCTCTAGTGGGCCACCATAACTTTCCTTCCCACAGAGTACACTCAGTACTCAACAATGGTAACAGGGTGTAATACATGCCAATCACCACTTACATCTGTATTAAAATATTTTCATTCATAACAGCAAAGCCCTTACCCTTGGATGGATATTTACTCCCTGCTGATTAGATGGTTTTTGTCCCATATACTACCTTCCATTTGTGACCTAGAAATTTAGGTCAGGTAAGTTAACAATAGAAGTAAAGCATTTAAGGAAAAAAATATCAGCCGGGCGTTGGTGGCGCACGCCTTTAATCCCAGCACTCGGGAGGCAGAGGCAGGAGGATCTCTGTGAGTTTGAGGCCAGCCTGGTCTCCAAAGTGAGTTCCAGGAAAGGCGCAAAGCTACACAGAGAAACCCTGTCTCGAAAAAACCAAATAAATAAATAAATAAATAAAAAATCAAGTGTCCTAATGAAAACTGGCACCCCAGATCATCCTGTGACACTATCCTAGTGGTCCTCATACCTTTGTCTGGTCATCTTTCACAGCCAATCATGGCCTATCATGTTGCAGAGTATCACAGGGTGAGTGACAGCACCGGACTGCCTAAACCAGTGGTTCTCAATCTGTGGGTCAAGACCCCTTAGGGGGACAGGACAATCCTCTCACAGGGATCACCTAAGACCACCTGCACATCAGATATTTACATTACAATTCACAACTGTAGCAAAATTACAGTTATGAAGTAGCAACAAAATAATTTCATGGTTGGGGGTCACCACAGCATGAGGAACTGTATTAAAGGATTACAGCATTAGGAAGCTGAGAACCACCAGACAGTATCCACCTTGCTGCTTCTGACTACTCACTCTAGGGAAGCTCACCTGCCATGCTGTATTAACATGAAAGCAGACTGTGGAAACACGTGTGGAAAGGCACTGAGGCCCTCAGTCAACGGCCAGTGGCCACGTACCAATCATGACCAGAAGATACAGCTGAAAGAAGTCATCCTGTGCAGTCAAGGCTTCGCGACTGACTGCAACCTCATACCAGGACCTGTGGTTGAACCACTCACTTCCTGACCCACTTCCTGAAACGGTGACTGCTGTAGACTACTGGGTTACACATCAGTGGGTAACTCGTATACTTGGCCTGGTTGGTACAAGCCTCAGGGAATGAGGGAAGCAGCTCCTATTTCAATGATTTTAACTTGGTTCTTTCTGTGGTTCAAGTGACGTGAATCACTTCTTCAACATTCCTCAAACCCTCAACCAATAGAGGCTGGAAGTTATCTCAGAAAATCTAATTCCAAGGGTTCAATCAATATAGTACAACCTGATACTAAAAAATGATACTAAAAAAACCTTGTATCATTTGAAGGGACACAAGGGACTGAATTTCTGTGCCCGCCCCTTTCTACGTTGAAATCCTAGTCTTGCTTGGTATGGTGACACTGGTCAGTAACCCCAGCGACATGGGTTAAGCAGGATGAAAAGAGAAAATTAAGTCGACAGAGCAAGGGAAAGGGGCCCTTCGTAAAGCCTCATTGACTTAAGAGTCAAGAATGTTGACATAACTCACAAAACATTCTTTGAAAACTGCCAGCACTCATTTTTATGGAGATGTCAAATAAGAAGGTGAATGCAGTAGTGAGCAAGCCTAAGGTCAAAGTGTATGTGATCCTTAACGGCACTCCATCCTCATCTGTAACCCTGTAATTTTCCAACATTCTCACAACAAGGATCAAGACCCTTGTTTACAGTCCAAACACATCTTAATTTCCTTATGCCCTGCTTTGGAATCATTTTACGCTTCAAACTTACAAGTTTTTGTCTTATCAATCATAGTCATGTCGATACAGCTCAGAAATCACCCTGAGTTCATTTATATACCTATTTTTTTATTTTATATATATAAGTGTCATGCTTCTGTGTATGCCTGTGCACTATGTGCACCCCTGGTGCTCTTGGAGGTCAGAAGAGGACACTGGATCCTCTGGAACAGCAATTATGGGTGATTGTGAGACACCCTGTGGGTGCTGGGAATCAAAGCCAAGTCCTCTGCAAGAGTGATCACCGCTCTTAACCGAGCCATCTCTTTAGCCCCTATCCTGAGACTTTTTTTAAAAAAAAGCTAGATCTTGTGTTGCAAACCTGAAATCTCAGCTATTTGGAGAGATGAGGAAGGAGGACTCCAAGTTCAAGGTCTGCCTATGCTACTCAGAAAGTTTAAGACCAGCCTGAGCAATAAAAAGAGGTGACCATACCACACTTGGACAAGTCTTAGATGCAACTCTCAGAGAAGCCTATACTACAGTCTTGGGTGTATTACACTTTCTTCTGAGCACCTCTCATTTCCTAGCCCCTGTGCATAAGCCTATATTAAAGTTTAAAAAAAGAAAAATCAGGTGAGGAGCTAAGGCTGAACTCAGTGCTAAGGGCCTGCCTACCATGTGTCAGGTCCAGTTTCATTCCTCAGTACCACCGCACACACACATAATAAAATCCTTCCAATAATATTACTTCAGAAGGATGACATGGTATCCTAATTGCTTTTGTGCTGTCTAGTTTTATGTCAGCTTGACTTTGTCAGCTAAAGTCATCTGAGAGGAGGGAACCTCAATTAAGAAAATGCCTCCATAACGTGGAGCTGTAGGCAAGCCTGTAGAGCATTTTCTTAATTAGTGATTTGTGGGGGAGGGCTCAGCCCATTGTGGGTGGTTCCATCCCTGGGCTGGTGGTCATGGTTCTATAAGAAAGCAGGATGAGCAAGCCATGAGGAGTAAGCCAGTAAGCAACACCCCTCCATGGCCTCAGCATCAGCTCTGACCTCCAGGTTCCCACAGTTTGAGTTCCTGTCCAGACCACCTTCAAAGATGAACTGTGATGTGGAAGTGTAAGCCAAATAAACCCTTTCCTTTCCAGCTTGCTTTTTGCAGTGACTGGAATAGGTATGGCCACCATAGACTCAAGTGTTTGAATGCCTGGTCCATAGGGAGTGGCACTACTAGGAAGTGTGACCTTGTTGGAGGACATGTGTCACTGTGGGGGTGGGCTTTGAGGTCTTATATGCTCTGCCCAGTGTAGCACACAGTCTCCTTCTACTGCCTATAGATCAAATGTAGAACTCTCAGCTACTTCTCCAGCACCATGTCTGCCTCCATGCCGCCATGTCCAGCCATGATGATAATAGACTGAATCTCTGAAATGTTTTCCTTTATATAAGAACTGCTGTCTCTTCATAGCAACAGAAATCATAACTAAGACACTTTTGGTCATGGTGTTTCATCATAGCAATAGTAAGCTAACTAGGAAAGCTTTCTATTGTGATAAAATACTGACCAAAACCAATAAGGAAAGAAATGGCTTCAAGGTTACAATCTACCATGGATAGTTCCCAAGGCGGGAAGGACTCAAGACAGGACCTTGAAAAGAATGTCGCTGACAGTCTTGCTCCTGTTTCTGGTCACCTTGTTTCCTTATACAACCCATGGGTTGCACTATGCATAGTAGGCTAAGCCCTCCTCCATTAATTATGAATCAAGAAAATGCCCCCCAGGCATGTTCATAGGCTACAGGCCAATCTGATGGAAGCAGTTCCTCAATTAAGATTCACTCTTCTCATGCATGTTAATTTGACAACCAAATTTGCTATGACATGTGGCTATTGTTAGCCCTTTGACTTTTCTGACTTATGAGTTTGTCTTGTCAACCTTAGTCCCTTCTGTGCACCTCAGAAATCACCCTATGAATTCATATACCTATTTTAAAAAGTTCTTGAGCAATTCTTTTATTCTTATTTATTCTATATATATACAGGAGTGTTTGCCCACATATATGTCTGTGTACCATGTACATGCCTGGTGCCCTTGGAGGTCAGAAAAGGGAGCTGGATCTCATGGAACTGGACTTAAAAACAGTAGTGAGCTGCCATTTGGTTTCCAACTTCTCCAGAAGAGCAGCCAGCACTCTTAACAGCTGAGCCAGCCCTGCAGCCCCAGCCCTGCAGCCTCCGCATGCAGCTACTGGAGTAATACTTAACTGCAATTCTCTTGCGAATTGCATGCCCCCTTAGGTGTATTCTGCCCTCTATCTCTGTATCTCCCTTAACATCCTTGATCACATCGACGTTCTTGTTTGTTCTATTTTGTTTTGCAGTAGCCTAAAGTAGCCTTGAACTCCCTGTGTAAGTAAGTATAACCTGGACCTGATCTCCCCAAGGCTTCTACCTCCCAACTGCTGTGATTGCAGACGGATGGCACCACACCCAGCCTTAAAATCTTTTCTTAATAAACACTAACTCTACTTCAGACTGACTCATCCCAAAAATTTTCTGCAGGGTAGTCAAAATTTGGAGCCTCACCTACCTGACCGGAGGGCTCTGAGAAGAACTCAGGCTGCCACAGGCAGCAGTGTGAGGCTACGCTGTCTCTACTACACTCAGGCTGCTGCTGACTGAGGATGCCGCAGAAAGGTCTTCCTGCCTGAAGCCAGCCTGAGTGGCATAGTGGAAACTCTGTGTCAAGAAGGAAAGAAATCCTGGTCTCCAGTGTGATGCTTTGGGGAGATGAGGCCTTGGGAAGGAAACTAAGTCTTGAAATTGTTGCCTTTGTGAGTGGGATCTGCACCCAGCTAGAAGGACCCCATCTTATGATCTTTTCACAATGTGGCAATAAAAAAAGTAATCAGTCAGAAACTTGGACGGTCCTCCCCAGAGCCAGAGTGTGCTAGGTAGCACTGCACTGATAATGGACTTCCGGCTTCCAGGACCACAAGGACGGCAAGTCTCTAACCTTGTGCTCACAAGCAATCCTTCCTCATCAGAACTTTTCCTTGTTTATGTCAGTAAAGTCTTGTGTTTCTAACATCACCCTCCTTCCCTTCGGCCCCCACACTCTATTCAACACACATAACACACAAGGAAGAAACCAAACACAACTATCAAATCCCAAGGTGCGGCACTTAAGTCAGCAGGCAATCCATCCACTCATTATAACACCTTATCATCATCATGTATTTATTATTGATTTTTGTTTCCTCACTCCATGAGCTTGGAATCAGAAAGAAAAAGAAACAAGAGTCGGGGCAATGGCTGCTTAGAGAGGACCACAGAAGCACACAGGACAATCCTGAGGCTCTTATTTCCACATCCTTGCATTCTTTCACACTAAGTCAGGCCCCGAGTGCCTGCCCTGGGAAAGAAAGAAACGCTTTCATTTTAATTACCTACATGTCCAGTCATGGAAGGCTGAATTGCAGATGTCGGTGGCCCAGACAATCAGTGTGCAGTGTTTGCACAACCAGCCTCCACCTTCTTCGCCTAACATCTCACCAGGCTCACACATTTTGAACACTAACAGGAATACAAAGAAAATCAATAACATGAACTATCGAGGGAAAAAAAAGACAGCAAACACTCACTTTGAAACAATGGAAACTGTGTTGAAGGTAAGTGGACTGGAATTTACTGCACACCAGCACTTGTGCCAATCCGCCACACGGCTTACCAAAGTAATAATTCTGATTGAACATAAAGACACCCTTCATATTCGTTAAATTGTAACCCAACCAAGTAATGCTGACCCTTCAGTTCCATGTTCATGTAAAAGTCACCAAATTAAACACCTATTGTCCCTCCATTTGTGGTTACTGGACACAGGAAATGCTGACCTTGCCAAGGTTTCACCAACTCTTAATGTTTCAAACTACGCAACTAGAACACTTTTGGGGGGTGGGGGGCAAACCATTTCAATTCCTTTAAATGATACCACCTAGACTCCCCTTTTCCAAGTGGATCTTTTAATGCAGAAAACTAAGGCTCATTTCAGTAAGCACTAACACTTGCACCAAATTGCCAAATATCCAGATTAAATCATGCACAGGAAATGTAACTTCAGGGCTGCAACTACTTCCTTACCAAAATGAACCTCTTGCATAAATAAGAGGTAGATAAAAATTCTGACACTTGAAATTCAGGAGGAAAAAAAATGTTAATTCTTCCAAGTCTTCTCTTTCACACAGATTTCTTGTCAAACGATCAGTTCTTACAGTCCCTTTGCTTGGATCATCTGACTTGTCCCTTCTCCTCCCCAGTCCAGTCACTGTGGTGTGCACCCTTCAGATACAACCAGAAGGAGTCGATCCTTTGTGTGTGTGAAGTTCTAGCAACAAAAATTCAGTTTCTATATTCACTGCCTAAAATATAACCTTTCCAAAGGAAACAAAAAATAATTATATAGAAAGGCCACTACATCTTAAGAGAAACAGAAAACACATAGTAAGATGTTTGTTTAAATAGCAGAAATTAAATGCATATTTTGCCCATTTCTGGGTTGTTTTTTTTTTGTTTTTTGTTTGTTTGTTTGTTTTTCTTTTTCAGCACTGATGGTTGAATCCCGGGCTCTGTTCATGCTAGGCAAGCACTCTATCACTGAGATATATTTCCAGGTCTATTTTCTTTCTTTTCTTCCTTCCTTCTATTTTTGAGCTGGGGTCTCACAATGTAGCTGACCTGTTTTTACCAGGTCTGTGTACATGAGTCTGTCCAAGAACTTGCAAAAATCCATTTTCCCTCAGTCTCCTAACTCCACTAGGACACAGGCATTTGCCCAGCAATGACTTTTTTTTTTTAAAGTCAACCAGGAAACATGAGGCGCAGAAAAAATATATATATATATTAAATATATATATATATTTAAGCTTTAAAAAAAGAAGCTAAGGCATCAATATAGTTATCTTTAACTCTATGCAACTTTACACACAAAGGATGGTGAGCAGACAGATTTTTTCCAACACATCTGATTGGGAAAGTAAATGTGAAAACCCCTGGACTTCAGCAAAGCGGTTTCGTGAGCTCACCTGACAATACTGTAGAGAAACTAATAAACCTCAGACATCAACACACATATGCATCACTTATGAGTTCTTGTTACTATGTAGGTTGATTCTGTAGGTCAAGAATAAAAGAATCTGAAGTTCTAATAAGTAGCAAGGTGGTGCCTATGTTCCTTGTCCTGGGACCACATCTGCAAAAGAGAAGTAGATCTCGGAGCTAAGTGATGGAGCATCTAGGGGGCCAGCTCCAGTGAACAGCTACATCAGCACAGGCTGCTGTGCCAGCTACCCTCGCCCTCACCTGCACTGATTAGGAAACGAGTCCAAAGCAAGCAGATCTTAACAACGTCCCTCATTGATGAGCTTGAGATGCAATCACAAAGAACACTGGGAAATGACTGATCCATACCAGAGAACAAAATCTCTTTGAACCAGGTACAGTCAGCTTCCTGGAGCCCTGAGGTGTGGTTTTCACACAGGTGAGAGAGAAGAAGCAAGATGAGATGACCTCATACAGGAAGACAGCCTGATTTCACAAGCCCTTCCAACCTGTTTTACAAATTACCAGTGCTCATGGGGATTCATGAAATCTGTTGCAAATTACTACTAAAAACCTCCTCAACTACAGTAAGGAACCTTTCCAGACAGGCATTAAGATCACAGAAACTGGCCTCTCTTGTCTTAGTGGGGGTCCTATTACTGTAATAATACACCATGACCAAATGAAACTTGGGAAAGAAAGGGTTTGTTCCAGCTTAAAACTCAGGTCACAGCCCATCGTCAAAGGCAGTCAGGGCAGGAACTCAAGACAGGAACCTGGAGGCAGGAACGGAAGCATGGGACATAGAGGAGTGCTGCTCACTAGCTTGCTCAGCTTGCTGACCAAACACCACGTTTGATGTCAAAATACCAAATGCCCCGAATAGACTCTCTGAGGGACTCTGAAACATCACAAGCCAGGTCTCCATGTTCTGCACTGTTCTCAGCATTAGCAACTAAATTCCACCATAAAACCTCCCATAGAGCTCTGAGTACACAATGGCTTTTCCAGCCCAAAGTTCCAAGTCCTTCCACAACCCTCCCCAAAACATGGTCAGGTCTATCACAGCAACACCAAACAACCTGGTACCAATTTCTGCCTCAGAGTTTCTGTTCCTGTAATAAACACCATGACCAAAAGCAACTTGTGGAGGAAAGTGTTCCTTTCAGCTTACAGTTCCGTATCAGTGAGGGAAGTCAGGGCAGGAACTCAAACAGGGAAGAACTCTGGAGGCAGGAACTGAAGCCAAGGAGGGAGAAGTGCTGCTTCCTGGCTCACTCAATCTGCTTTCTGATAGCACCCAGGACCACCAGCCCAGGACTGGCACCACCAAAACCTCCACATCACTCATTAAGAAAATGCACTATGGACTTGTCAACATGCCAACCTTATGGAGGCATTTTCTCAGTTGAGGGTATCCTCCAGCTTGTGCTGAGCTGACATAAAACTGGCCAGCACTCTTAAATCCACATTTTTTCTACCCTCATTCGGAGTTATCTGCAGCAGTTAATCACATTTCCACTTAAAGAGTAGGAACATAAAAAGGGCTAAAGTCAAGACTGAAAACACAAGAAAGATGGTAGCCTCTTACACTAAACAAGCAAAATAAAACCATTGCTAGAGAGCTAGGGTAAGTGTAGCTCAGTCAGCACAGTACTTGCCTACCATGCATGAGGCCCTGGGTTCAGTCCCTAAAACCATACACACTCCTATAATCCCAGGACTCAGGAGTGAAGGCAGGAGGATCAGAAGTTCAAGGCCATCCTCTGCTACATAGTGAGTTCAAAACCAATCTGAGCTACATTTAAAAAAAAAAAATTGATAGGAGCACTTTAAACCAGAGCACACTTCCTGTGAAACTGCCAAGACTAATATTTATCTCTGTGCCTATCTACCAAGTATATATCAGCATGCTTAATGCAACATCAGCACACACAACAGGGAAATGCATTGTCTCCGTTCTTATGGAGCTGATCTTATCCTCCATGACCTAACTGAACAATGTACTGGCTATACCATTCATCTCCCGTGTTCCTAGGGTCCAGAAAACACAGGGCAAGTGAGAGTTAGCCTTTCCTCTTCACTGTTATAGAGGAAGGGTTCTCAACCTGAGACTGGTGACCTCTGAGAATCTATGAGTGATTTCTGAAGCTGTGTATTAATTTTCAAATCTGTATCTATGCATTTCGCCAAAATTAGGATCTACAGATTTTCTGATTCTCGTAGGAGTACCTTATCCAAAGAAGAACCAATTTGAATCTAAGATATATATCTTCTTCTGAGGCACCAACTCTTGGTTCTCCCATCTTCAAACTGGGGAACACCTCCCTGGTCTGTGCATTGACGTTAGTGGCAGACTTGATTTGGCTTGTTTTGAAATGGAGCTCATGTATCCCTCAAACTAGATATGTAGCCAAAGACGACTTCCCATCACCACCTCCAAGTGCTAAGACTGCAGGCCTGCACTACCATGACCACTGTATGTGGTGCTAAGGATGGAACCCAGGGTTTCACACACACAAGGCAAGCTCTCTACCAGCTGGTCTATATCTCCAGCCCACAGCTGGGCTTTCCAACTCTGTCTTTACCCACTCTAAGTGATCCTACAATTGTTTCCAGATAACATTTCTAAAACTAAGTGTAACCATGCCTTCTCTCGTCATTTCTAGTCACTTTTATTCTGCTAGTCATATGAACTATGTCAGCCCCACCTCACAGTGCTGCTGTGCCTTGCTGGGGATGCCTTCCCCAAGTTGTCCCCACCTCTCTCCAATCCAACTCACTGAATTCATTTCCCCCAACCCAAGAGATTGTTTGTTTGTTTGTTTGTTTGTTTTCTAATTCCTCGTCATACTCTGCGCCCAGAGCACATACACCATCTCTGGACCCACATTCAGTAACGATTGCTGTTGCCAACTTATGACACAAGTGTCTTATTTTTTTCATCTCTGTGTATACCAATACTAGACTTAGTTCTGCATGGTCTCCGGTAAAACCTCACCGAATGAATAAATCACACATCATTTATTTGGCACAGACTAGGTGAACAATACCACAAATGGATTAAAAAGTCCTCAAAATTATATTTTCTTCATCTTATATCTCAATTTAATGAATCTTTGACATAATAAAGGTATTACTTCATGTTTCTAGGTTAAAAATGGGAAGAAAAGGTGCAGACAAGAACAGGTTTTGTTAATAAAGTTTCCTCATTATAGAAACTGAAACAGCAAACAACCTAATAAAAACTTTCTTGAGGGGCTGGATTGATGACTCAGTAGTTAGAAGCACTTTCTGCTTTTCTAGAAGACCAGAGTTCAGTTCCTAGCACCCATATCCAGGGTTTCACAATCATCTGTAATTCCATCTGCAAGGGCTCTAACACCCTCTTCTGGCCTCCACGGGCAGCACTCATACACATGTGGTATATAAACATATATCCATATAAATGAAAATTCTAAAGATCACTTTTTAAAAACTTTCTTTAGCAAAGCTAGCTTCACTTCAGATACTAAACAGAAACATCACTGAGGAAACTCGTTTAGTTAACATCAAAGCCATAGGCTAATCCCAAGATCTGGGTTAGTTTCTGGTTGCATAATTTACCATTTTGCTAGGAAAAGAACCCACAGTGTATATAAATAGATTAATTTATTGGAATATTAGTCATGGAATTGCTTCAGAAATTCTGCCAAATTTGCTCTTGCTGCACTCGACTGGTTTAAGATATAATTTATGGTTTGTGAATGTTTTGGTTTAAACCCCTGGTGCTCTGGCCAACATCAGGATAATAAGAAAGAGAGGGAACAAGGAAGCTGGAAGACAAGACTGCCAACACTTCCTGTTCATTTACCCCTGCAGCCATCTATTTAATACATCTGTGCCTCTGGCCTCTCGTTTAAAAATAAATAAAGAAGAATACACATCACTTAGAATATAAGCTAGTAGAAGAGCAACTGTCTAGCACGTGACAGATCCTAAGTTTGATGCTCAATACTTGTCCTAACTAGCTTTTTGTCAACTTGATACAAGTCAGTTATCTGGGAACTGAACCCAGTTGAGACAATGCCTCCATTTGATTGCCTGTAGGCAAGTCTGTAGGGCTTTTTCTTTGTTAATGATTGATGTGAGAGGGACCAGCCCACTGGGGATGATGCCACCCTAGGCCCATTGTCATGGATGGTATAAGAAAGCAGGCTGAAGCCAGGAGGTAGTGGCGCACGCCTTTAATCCCAGCACTCAGGAGGCAGAGCCAGGCGGATCTCTGTGAGTTTGAGGCCAGTCTGGGCTACCAAGTGAGTTCCAGGAAAGGCGCAAAGCTACACAGAGAAACCCTGTCTCAAAAAACCAAAAAAAAAAGAAAGAAAGAAAGAAAGAAAGAAAGAAAGAAAGAAAGGAAGGAAGGAAGGAAGGAAGGAAGGAAGGAAGGAAGGAAGGAAGCAAGCAAGCAAGCAAGCAAGCAAGCAAGCTGATCAAGCTATGGGTGAGCAAGACAGTAAGCAGCACCCATCCATGGCTTCTGCTTCAGTTCCTTCCTGAGTCCCTGTCGACTTCCTTAGATGATGCACGGTGATATGGAACTGTAAGCTGAAACAGCCCTTTTCCTTCCCAAGTTGTTTTGGGGGATATTCAATCATACTGTGAACCCTGAGTTAGCATTTGCGTTAATTAAATAAAATTAACCTTGGGTCAGGAGGTTAAGTTAGGAACTAGTTGACAGAAAGTAATCATGAGCATCAAAGGACATCTAGAACAGACAGAGAGATGCACCACAAGTAGTGGGAGGGGTTTTGAGTGGTGCAGGTTTCTTCCTTTCTTTCTTTCTTTCTTTCTTCCTTCCTTCCTTCCTTCCTTCCTTCCTTCCTTCCTTTCTTTCTTTCTTTCTTTCTCCCCCTTCTCAGCGGAGAAGAAAGGCAGGTTTTGGGGGAGATGCCACCAAGGAGAGGTTAGCTAGTTGCTACTCAACCTCTCTGAGCTAGCAGGTTTTCACCCCAGCCTTTGAATCTTGAGTCTTATTTATAAATAGAACAATACAGATTTAATTAAAGCTACCTTTAGTGGCAGCAACAGAGTCGGTACCTGAGGGAACAGAATTCCTGTCAGGCTGCAGCCTGAGCAGCCAGGCCACTGCTAGAGAAGGCGAGAACTGGAGTCGCAAGTGTTGGCTGAAATGGCAAAAGGCGCAGTCATTGTGCCAAAGATAAAACAACTTTTGGCACCCCATGTGGGGCGCCATATGCAACAAGTCTTTCTCTGTCCTGCCAGACAGCTCCCAAATAACACAGAGACTTATTAATATGAAAACTTGGCCTTTAGCTTAGTTTTGTTCCTAACTAGTTCTTATAACTTAAATTAACCCATTTCTATTAATCTACGTTCTGCCATGTACCACCCACCCTGATTCTTCCATGACTCCTGGCGTCTCTCTCACACACCTAGATTCCTCCTCCTCCTTTCTCTCTGCCCTGAAGTCCCCCTGTACTTCCTGCCTAGCTACTGGCCATTCAGCTTTTTATTATACCAATCACAGGAATATACCTTCACATAATTTACAAATATCCCACAACAAAGTTACTTTTGGTCATGGTGTTTCTCTTAGGAATAGAAACCTAAGACAGTTATGTACACACAAAAATTACTCATTTTTAAATTTAATGCTTATTGATTTGGTAAAAATTCTTAAAATAAGTATAAATTTCACTGAAAATTACAAAATGTGCTCTTAATTTCCAAGGACCCAATTCTTATCTGCTACTACCTTCCCTGTAAACTCACTGTTCCATAATTAATACATGTAAGGAGAAGAGGTATGCAAATGAGGAAGTAGTGTCTGAAGGTCCATTGGCAACTACCTCAGAGCACTTCATCAATGCACAAGGCAAACGTAAATACTCCAGTACTCCTATTCCAATGTGAACAATAGTGAGGACAGAAGCCAAGCCAGGTGGCTCAACTCTGTAATCCCAGCACTTTATAGACTAAGGCAGGAGAATCACCATGACTTAGAGGCCAGTCCGCTACATAGTAAGTTCCAGGCTAGTCTGAGCTACATACTGAGACATTGTCTAAAAAAAAAAAAAAAAAAAAACAAAGTTATAATAATGATTAGTGCCACAGTTCTGACTCAAGTCTAATTCTCCTAGTGTGTACTTGGTTATTTTCAATGCTCAGCTCTGCCGTCTTTGAGCTGTATTTAATAACAACCTTAGAAAAGGATCCAATGCTTGCCAAGACTGCTGTGAGCATCTTGGGACTTCAAAAATATGGAACTAGTTAAATTTTGAAATGTCTGCCAGTATAACACTGCACAAACATTAAAAAAAAAACTCTAATTAAAAATTTTAAAAATATATTCATGCACATGCATACAACAAAACAAAATCATACTGGAAGAACACACCACAATATTAACAGTGCTTATCTCCATGCAGTAGAACCAGCAACGTTTATGTCTGTTTCTACTCTGCATTTCAGGTTCTCTCTGGTACCTTTACAGTAAGAAGAGTGAAATGTGTGTGCACCTCCTTCCAAATATTGTCACTAGAACTATTTCCCCACCAAAGCCTTTTGCAGGATGTGCCCCATTATCAATGCTTCAAAATGCGGTGAAGGACACTCTGCTTTGCAGATTGTGACATGACAATAGAGTGATATTAGAGCAGTGTCAGCTAAAGTCCCAGAGTGTAAATCCTCATGGCTTAACAGAGCTGTAAACATCAACCCAGGAAATGAATGTGTTTATGAGAGTGGTGATATCTCCTGAGGGCTAAGGTGCCACCATTAAGACTAAAACATCAAACTGCTTTTGCATATGACACTATTTTGCTATTGACATCAAGAAGGTCAAATGTAATTAGAAACAGATCCAATAAACCAGGCTAATGTTCTACAAGCTCTCATCAGTGTTAAATATGTATACATATGTATTCATATGCACACATATACATATATTCATATATTAACATATATCAAACAATGTAAAAAGCCCAGAAATTACCCACAAACAACTTAAACACTCAAAAAGACTGTCTTGTACTTTCAAGTTTTCATTCTTATTTTAATGGAAGCACTCCAATAAGTGAAAATTAAGATAAAGAAATCAAGCTAAATTCAAACAAAACTTGTAACAGTCTGTTACTATCATTATGCAGATTCTCAACACTTACACTAGTTTTTTTATTTGTTTGTTTGTTTCTCCAAATTTTCCTTTAATAGTGTAGTATCCTTCAGATGAATGTTTTTCTAGGTGGGGAAATGAGGCTCTAAAGTTCACTATAGGAACATGCCTGCTCTAATTTATCGTCTTCTGAACATCTTATATCTTATATCTTAAATCCTCACTGACCTTCTGAGGTCAAACACTGTAAAAAGCAAACGCTGTAGATCCCAGCACAATCACAAAGCACTGGTTACTGGGAGGTCAGTATGAGACCGAGGCAGTCCTCAGAACAAATCTAAAGGGGAGAAACAGCTTCACACCATATAAAGATGTGGTGTCTGAACAGGTTACTTCAACCAATGTGTTACTAATTGGAGGAGTTAATTATGTGCTTTATCTTTTCCATCTAAAGACAGACCAGGGCCAGCTAGAGGGCACAGCAGGTGAAGGTACTTGCTGCTGCCACAGCCTGATGACCTGAGATCTAACACCAAGATGCTCACAGGGTAAGGAGAGAAGCAACTCCTGAAAATTGTTCTCTAACTGCCACATGTGCCCCAAGGCACATGCACAACCATACACACACACACATACACACAAGTAAATAAATGCTTATAAAAGAATAAAGGAAGAGTAGCATACTTTAAAAGACTAGAATGGTACAGGAAATGCAATGCCATCCATCTAGCAAACACAAGAATTGCTGTTTCTATATATTTTATATATATATCCTCTTTGGATTTATATATCATGTATACATCAGGCTATGAATGGGAAATACATTTTAGTACAGGCTGCAATCAGCTATTCTCAAAATGTAATCCCAATTCTTTCAGAATAGACATCAGTATTTACTTTCAGAAGATAATGTTATGATCATTAGTTAGTACCACAAAAATGACTAATTCTCAGAAATGAGGAAGGAATGGTTCCCATTCCTTCTGCTATGAACATCTCATTAATCTTACTATGAATAGGTAAGGTACAACCAAATAGCACAGACGCCGCCTGTGGCTTTCAGAAGCCCCTATTATGCTTCAGGTGCATCTGCCTTCTCTGGCAGGAAGAGACGGTAACACAACAGTAGCATTCCATTTCAGTATCCGACCTTTGGGGTTAACAACCTCCAAGTGTGTTATTGAGATGTCATCTTCGAAGCTGCAATCCCCGACATCGCTCCTCACTCTCACCCTGCAACTTCACAGAAAGAGTAGTAGAGTCATTACCTGTGCTGGAGAGTCCCAGGGCTGAGCCCAAACCCCACTCTACTGCATTATAAAGGACACTTAAAATACCCTAGCACTGTCCTGAGAAATACATGCGAAGCATTCGAAGTGTGAAAGCCCTTCAAAGATGACAGAGGTTATGAACTCAACTCTTGTAGAAGTAAACTCCTACTTGAACAAATAAGAACAGACAGAACACAGAGAAAAGAAGTTTCTTCCAGGCCCTACTCTGTAGGAAACAGCTAGATATCAAGCATCAACCCAACCAAACAATCAAAACACTGGCTAAGACAACCAGGATTCAGATGAAGACAGGTTTTTGTATGTCTTTTCTCACCACTGTCCTTGACTTTAAAAAAAAAAAAGGTGGGGGGAGGGGGTTGGTGGTAAATAAAATCATCTCCACACTTACTTCCTGATGCCTGATTTCCCAAGTTCCCTGAATTATGTGATTATATAAGTATTTTTAAATTTTTATTAGATTTATTTGTTTTATTTTACGTCTTAGTATTTTGCCTACATGTATGTCTGTGCACCACGTGCATACTCAGTGCCAAGGAGGTCAGAAGAGAGCATCAGATTCCCTGGAACAGGGGTTCCAGATGGATGCTGGGAAGTGAACCCAGGTCTCTGCAAGAGCAGCAAGTGCTCTTAATTGATGAGCTGTCCTCTCTCCAGCCCCCTATATATTTCTAAAAAAAAAAAAAAAAAAAAAAAAAAAAAAAAAACCACCTTTAGGCCTCCAGCAGTGCAAAATTCTGTGGTAAACTGAGCTATGTATAATACAATGATTAACAATGAGGGCTCAAGAGCTGGAAGGCTTAAGTTCCAATTCCTGAGTGCATCATTTTAATAACTGAGTGACTGTGGACAAGCAGCTCAACCTCTTTGTGCTTCAATTCCCACTTCAGGAAAACAAAGTAGACTATCCACCTCCTTAGACGTTTCAAAGAAAACGCAGAGATACACCAGTCAACCCCAGCTCAACAGCAAAACTCAAGGAATATGATCTGCCATAATTACAGTGTTTCTTCCTAACACTTCCAACCTAAGTTCACCTTGCTCAATATTAGCCTTAAAATGAAAGGCAACCAATTTTTTTTTACATTCAGAATTTTATCACAGAAAATACACTGTAAGTTCCTGCACAATAGCTCACTGTCAAAACAATCTTAGTACCAAGGAAGCATTAAAAAATACTTGTTAATTCATTAATATGTGACCCCAATCTGTGCAGAATTGAGAGATGCACTGCACTTACTTGGACAACACTGGGGGAAAGCATTTCAATGACCATTACTTTGTTGAAGATGAGAATGTCATTTCCTAACATATAACCTTTGGAAACTGACCTATGTGCACCAGGAGAACTAGACAAGTCTCTTCATTGTAGTGTTACAAATAAATAACTTTAAACGTTCATCCACAGAGTTTTGGATTGTTTCCTCTACTTGGCTCATTTGCAGTGGTTAGATTCTACAGAGTTATCATGTACACAGTCTTATCTAGCAGTGGACCAATGCCCCTAGACAAAATATAGTATTAGATACAATCTACTAGGAAACTCCAGTCATAGCATCTCTATTGACTGGCCAGTACAGAAATTTTTTGTATGTTTATTTTTTATCTTTATTATTAAGAAATTTTCTATTCATTTTACATACCAACCACAGATCCCCCTCTCCTCCTTCCTCCCGCCCGCCATGTTTGTGCATTTAGTAGACAACATACAATAGATTCATGAACTCATGACCAATAAATAGTACTATAAATCAAGGGCACTTGCAACCAAGACGAATGACCTGAGTTCTATCCTCAGAACCTATAAGGAAATAGAAAGCCAACTTCTACAAGCTGTCCTCCAACCTCCACATATGCCCATCTCAAAGAAAAATAGATAAACATTTTTAAAAATTAGCATACTCAAACCAAAAAGCATGACCATAATTGAAAAAAAAAAAAAAAAAAAAACACTAAAAGTGAAAAAACTACTTGTGTACAAAGTGCAAGCTCTAACAGGGCACCTGAGAGTCAGTCACAGTTTTAATCTATATTAGGTGACTCAACCTTCTTCTCACTGTGGAGTCCATGAATACACAATTATTGATCTGGTGTTGCAAATGGGCAAATTCAGACGGGAGAGATGGCTCAGCAGTTAAGAGCACATACTGTTCTTGCAAAGGATCCAAGTTTGGTTCCCAACACTTACACTGGACAGCTCACAACTGCCTATAATTTCACCTCCAGAAGATACAACAACCATTTCTGGGATTCCTTGGGCACCTAGACACAGACATGCACAGACCCACAAAGAGACACAAACATATACACATAATTAAAAAAAAAATAAATCTTTAATAGGCAAATTGACAAATCCTGAATCCTCCAATATTAAGAATGGGCTCGAAATTATATATATACGTATATATATACATATATATATACGTATATATACGTGTGTGTGTGTGTGTGTGTGTGTGTGTATCCCCATTCATTCCATGAGCATGATTCAAAAGTCACTGACCTGGGGCTACCCACATGTACCACATAAACATATCTCGGACAGATTACAATAGCACAGTCATAAATTCAGAAACTAAGTTATTTCTGACATGTGTGCACAGGAATGGCATATGGCAACTGAATAGTTTACTTCCAAAGGAACAGGGAAAGAAGGGAGACTGGGCAGACTGAGTGTATCTGTATCATTTCACTTCTCTTAGGGTGTGGTATTTTACCCTACTGTTCTGTCCTGCTGTGAGATGCCATTCAAAATATCCCATTAGGATACAGTGGCTTATGCTTGTCATCTAGCACTCATGAGGTCAAGGCAAAAGGATCAGAAGTTCAAGAACATTCTCTACTACAAGGCAAGTTTGAGGTCAGCCTGTGCTACGCAGAAAAACTGAAACTAAAATCTCTCCACTAGGATTGCTTCTCGGAAGTGAAGGCATACGCGGCAGAGCACACATGAACAGTTCTTAAGTCATTAAACAGCACAACGGGGGATTTCTTCATAAACTAACAGTCCACATAGAACAGTGTGAGAAACGACGATTATTACAAGGTCTGTTTACACAGAAGGAAAGAAGGAAAAGGCGAGAAAGAGATGAAAAGGCGACAGACGAAAGGTCACCTTTTCCTTTCTACGCTCACCCTACACATCTGCTTCTCCTGAGATGGCTGGGGATTTCTTTCTGGGACAGTGACACAGAGCACACAGCAGGGTAATCCACAAGTAAGCTCAGCCATGAGACAGAGGAACAACCTCAAGCTGCAAAGAGTACCCACCCCTGAGACAGCGGAGGAGGGTAGGAGGAAAGCTCTGGAATGCAAACTCTGGGACCCTTGCTAGAGGAGAGCAAACAGGATGGTCATGAGGGAGATTTCCACTGGATTGAAGCAGGGTATTCTTAGGTGATGGAAAAGATCATCATTTAGCTCCCAAAGCTGTTTCTGCTCAAGGAAAAAAGAAAAAACAAGTGTTTGTGATGCGACTGTTTCATTTATAATTCTCCTCTTTGTTCAGTCTTGGCAGCCGCCCTCCTGAGCATTAGGGTAAAGTCTAGCACCCCGCCAAAAATACCAGCATTGCGACTGATGTGTGATTCAAAAAAGCTGTCAAAATGAACACTCCAAAAGGAATGAGTCATGGGCTGGGCCAGGCAGGCTAATATTTTTGTAGCATATTATAATCCTTTTCATCTGGACTGTCTTGGGGGAGGGGGGCGATTATGTCCTTTCATGTAATTCTAAACTGACTAAGTGCTTCAATAAGTGTGCAAGGGGCACGACAGAATGGGTTCACACCTTCATTACAAAAATCCAAAACTTAAAATTACACGACAATACACACTATACACAGATTCAGTCCATGCAATTTTAAGAGCCCTCAAGGGTCTAGAGACACAGACAACTGTTAGCCCACAGTATTCTAACGGTGTTATCAAATATTTGTTTATCTCACTAACTCAAAAAGAATACTCAGGGCAGAAACGGCATTTATCAGCTAAGAAAAAAAAATGAGTGATGTACCTCACCCGAGAGACTGAGGAGTGCATCTGACTCGGAAATTTCTAGACTAAGTTCTAGACGTTGACGGTGCTTTCATTTGATTTGGGACAGTAGCCTTTGTCTGTGAGATTAGCTCTGCCTGGTTTAGCAAGATAGGTAAGGTGTTGTTATCCTAAACAGATTACTACAGAACATTCTGGGGGACCATGACAAGAAGTGACCAGGAAACTGCAACTGCAAGGTTTTCCTTCTTTGCTTCCGAGAACAAGTCCAGTCGCTCGATATTCTTGATTGGCAAAAATGCCACACGTGCTCTGCTCTCAATCGGAAGACCATGCAGACACAAGTCACCAAAAATTCAAGTGACTCCATCCATCTCAAAACAGAGCTGGAGCCAAACAAAACCTCAGCAGCAGAGTCTCTTCCAGTCTCAGAGGCCTATGGCCTTGTATGTTCTGCATGTGAACTGGCTGCACAGAGCTTCGCTGCTCCAGCCGCAGAGACACACTAACACTTCCATTCAGCCCTGAAATGGAAGAGACGGTGAAATTCCTGGCTCTCTTTCTAACTGCATGAAAGACTCAGGGTCAAGATAAAACATCCAATTAGAGGTACATCTACGGACCACAGCTTTACATGTATTTGCATATCAGAGTGAGTGAGTAAATGCAATCTTAAGGCAAGAACAGCAAGCTCAAGCTGCCATCCGTGCACTTCTGGGCATTCTAGGACCTCCTTCCTCTCTCCTCCTCCCACGTTGTTGCTGTTTTGTTGTTTGGTGGTTGTTCTGGTTTGGGTTTGCTTTTTGATGCCAGGGTCTCATGAATCTCAGGCTAGCCTCAAACTAGCAACCAACGGCTTTTGTAGCTCTACTTCCTGAGGGCTGCGGTTACAGGCATGCACCACCATGCCTGGATTACAGGGGTAAAGGACCAAACCCAATTCTGTGTACATGCACTCTACCACGTGAACTACATCCCAAGTTCTAACAAACCCTGCCTTACGAGTCCAGTTAAAAGCCCTTCTTGGAAGGTTAATGCTAATCCAGAATTCTTACAAATAAGCTTTGTAAGACTACAAGCTTTCTAGCAAAGTGGGTGTGACCATTTGCCCACTTCTGACACTTGCCACCTACTGGAGTGAGACCCCAGTCCATCATAATCTGGGGTCCACGCTCCTTCCCCATGAAAACTGTCCCTTATGTGAGCACTCTTTACCACATTCCTCCAAGGCATTAGCACAGATACGGACACACACCTAGCGCTTTAAACATTCAGGTAAAGAGCAAACTCTAAAGATTATAGACGGCAGATTTCAACCCAATCAGTTGTGAACATTCATCAGCTTATTCACCTGAATCTTTAACCTGAGCATGTCCTTCTGTCCAGTCACGGCAGGAATAGCCTCTCCGTATAAAATCCCTCCAGCTCCACTTCCGTACCTCTCTTCCACTAGCAGCTACCACCTTAAGGAGAGCGGATATTTCAATCGCTTGCCTATCCCTGAATCACTTGAATCTTTTTTCTTTTCTGTGTACGAGTGTTTTACCTGTATGTATGTCTGTGCACCACATGCGTCCCTGGCGCCTGTGGAGCCAGAAGAGGGCAAGAGATTCCCCTGGAGCTAGAATCACAGATGGTTGTGAGCCATTATACAGGTGCTGGGAATCAAACCCAGGTCCTCTGGAAGAGCAGCCAGTGCTCTTAACCACTAAAACATCTCTCCAGATCCTCCCTGCTTCTTAGTAATTCCTTATTTGGTAGATTTTGCTTTTAAAAATATACAGTCTCCTTTGCCGGGCAGTGGTGGTACACACCCTTAATCCCAGCACTTGGGAGGCAGAAGCAGGTGAATCTCTTGAGTTCGAGGCCAGCATGGTCTACAGAGTGAGTTCCAGGATAGCCAGGGCTGCACAGAGAAACCCTGTCTCCAAACACACACACACACACACACACACACACACACACACACACACACACGTATTCCCCAGCATAAGAGCAAGTAATACTAAACAATAGAAGTTGTTTTCCCCACAAGGAAGTTCAAGTCTATGAGTTATCGCTGGAGGCTGAACAAAAGGCTTGCTACACAGCCCACAAGTGTAACAACACAGCCATTTTACTAGGAATAAAAACAGGGTTCAGAGACAGTTGTCTGAAAGAGAGCTTTCAAACGGCCGGAGGACAACTGTTGCTGGAAAGAAAGCCAATTTGAGCACAAGTTTTCCAGCCTTTACTATTTCAACAGTGGGCTGTGGCCTATTCATCCAGTTCTTATTTTATCTTCAATTATTTATAGAACACATACCATAGCTTCAGGATATACAAGATAAATATAGGCTGAGAAGATGTTGAACCATCACAGGGATTTTGAGCTCCTGTTCAGTATTTGTTATAGTTGCACTTTATTTTATATAATCTTTATTGGAATTGGAATTGGAAGTCAACATGGTGCCTGAAGAACACAGCTTTCTACTTAACAAATTTAGATTCTCAGCTATGACGTCCTCAGGCAGGCCCTTCTTTAGTCCTGGGTTTCTCACATTTGAAACCTTCCCAGTTTCCTGAGTGACCTCTCACATTTGCTGAAATAGCCAAAGAAAGACACAAGCTGGGCTGGGAGTGTAGCCTGGTGGGTAAGGCGCTCACCTATCAGGCATCAAGCCCTGAGTTTGGTCCCCAGCACCACTCGAACTGGATGCACTGGCATATCCACCTGTCATCTCTGCAGTCAAGAGGGACAGACTAGAAGGCCAGAAGTTCAAGGTTATCCTGGGCTACACAGAGAGTAAGGCCAGCCTGGGATATGAAAGACTCTATCACAATTTGGGGGAGTGGGTGAAAAACAGGTCAGAGAGCTCATTAGCAACACCTATGGTTATCACTGAAGAAACCCTGGGTTCAACTCCAAGTGGCACCCACACAAAGCATAAAAGGTACATGTGGGACATGGTGGTACACGCTGTAACCTCAGCACTGGGAAGACTGAGGCAGCAGAGTCCCAAACCCCAGGCCAGCCTGGGCTAAACTGCAAGACCCTTTCTTAAAAGAATGACAAGAAAGGCCAGTGACATAGGTCAGTGGGTAAAGAAAGGCATCTGCCATCAAGCCTGACACCCTGAGTTCAATCGCTGGGACCCCACAGGATGGAATGAGAGAATCAACTCCTGCAAGTTATGCTCTGACACACACATGCCCACACAGACACACAGACACACAAAAAGAAATAATGAAACATTGGAAGTGAAAAGACATGTATAGTAAGTGACTATGTTGTATTATTTATTTGAAGGCTGACTTAAAATTCTCATAAGAAAAAACTCATTAATGCTATTCAAAGACATTATAATACCAAATAACGTTTAAAGACATTGTGATACTAAATGGCATCTACAAAATAACACGTAAGAATGCGTCCAAATTTTCCACCCATATTTCTCAGTCACAGGGTGAGTTCCAGGTTCTGTGGTCGAATGTCAGGGCTACCCTGGCATACATATATTTTCTCTTGCAGCTTCTCCCTTAGTCAATCTCAAAGGCTCAACTTTAACACACAAAACTGCTTTCTGGAATTATCTCAATGCAGAATTATGCATGCTGTACTTTTATGGTCAACTTAGAGTATTTCAGGGATAATTTTAACTATATACAACTTTTATGTTTAACTTCAGAATCAAAAGTCTATATAAACTTTCTGTATGTCCCTTGCAATACATTAGTTTTTTAAGAAAACTTTTAAAAATGCAACAGGGTAAGAATCTGGGCCAGATACCAGAAATTACAGCAATAATATCATTTCTACCTGTAATGCCCAGGCCCATGTGTAGCTTCAAAAAGATAAACTGGGACATTCTAAGCATCAGCCTTCATGCAGGACACTAGTCACACTAACCAGTACTCCACTCCCAAACGTGACATTCCACGGGTCTAGAACCCTGACAAACTTGAAATGCTCATGAGTTTACAGATTTAACAACAAGCAGAATCGTGACTAGAAGACACGTCTGCCAGGACAGCCAACGCCAAGACCGCCTCAGCCTCCATCGTGAGCTTCCACCATTTGAAGCCGGGTAGGTTAAGTACATCCCACAGGCCCTTCCTACGCTAGTTTCAAGGCCTGTGCAAGGCCCTCCTGAGCCGTCAGGGGAAGACACAGATCTCCTTCAACCTGAGGCCTCTTCCCTCACCCCACAGAGGCTTCATATCCCACACAGCTATCTTGCAGAGGTGATACCACCTCACACTGCTCTATTTCACTGTCCCACGATTCCAGCACCTCGGCTGTCTCATTTCCATGTCTGTGTGCCCTTCCACGTCTAGCTGATCCCCTCCCGTTCCCACTAAACTGTAAACTCCTTGATGGTACCCCAGGAGTCTGCCTCCCTCAGCAGCCTCCAGCACCAACAGTACTGCCTAGCACACACAGTAAGGGCTCAATAAACTCTTTGGACCGCCCAACTAAAAGTATAAACCTATCTCAAACAGTGCCAAAGAAACAAAAATGCACAGTATAGAATTAAAACTGTAGTGCAGGGTGACTGAAACGGGCTGGGTTCTCAGAAGCATCCTCTGGCTTCCTTCCAAGGAAATCAAACTCTGGGAATCCAGTGCAGCTTTCTCTTCTAACCCTCGGAGCTTGGTCCATCTGCAACTATACTGATTATTGAGAACTCTGGGTCAGATGGTATACAAGACGGACCCTGTAAATACATAAAGCAGCTACTGCACAGAACAAAGAATGAGCAATCATACATTGAATGACACCTTACGGTTAATTTAAAAAAAAAAAAAGCTGTACCGTACAACAGGAAGAAGCCAGTTATCAGACAGGCCTGGGTTCAAATCCCGCCTCCAGTGTTTTGTAGTGGCCACTATCACTCTGATCCCCTCGGTCCCATTAGTGAAAGGAAGACAGCACTTCCCTGTAAGGACTGTCAAAGGCCCCGGCGATGATGCTCAGAAAGTGTAGAACAACAGGAGTGAGGAGTTCCCTAAGCATGGCCTTCTTTACAGCGGAGCGTTCTCTGGAGTTCTAACACAGAAACAGAATTGGATCACAAACTTCAGTGCCTCCACATATAACTTCAAGCCTCATACTCTCATGTCCCCTTTGCCTTGTTTCTTAAAACCTTTACAAGCGATGATCTGAAAGCATCCTGCAAACAGATGCTGCTCATTTAAACATGCTGACTTCAAATTAAACACACACACACACACACACACACACACGACATGTTACTCTTAGAAAGCCCTTTGCTGTTCATTTGACTACCTTATGCCACAAACCAAATCCGATTTAAAGACTGTAACAAACCACTGGCTGTCTCCTGCCACAACTGCTGTCCTCCTTTCTACTGCCAATTCTTAAGTCAACTAGAGCTGGGTGCCAGCTTGTTATCACTGAGGATGAGGTATTCTTCGGCACTAACTACAATCAAATGACACGGGGAATACCAAGATGAGTAAGAACCCATGACAGTATCATTTCAACACACAGTCAAGTGTGTGTAGTTAACTGTCAGCTCAGTGTGGTCTGTTCAATGGGTTCTCAGCAGCTACTCCAATCCTCAGTCTTCTTCCAGCTGACTGAGTTCCTAAGGAGAGGGTCCCACTCTCTCAGGCCAGGCCTTGCAGAAGTAGCTGCCAGGACCTTGCCTTCCAGAAGCATCAAGTGTGAAGTGGCAGATAAAACAAAGATGTAAACAGATGGCTGAGACTATGAAAAGCAACTACAAAGCCACATAGAGAGGCAGCCCCTGGTTGTTAGGCCACACCTCACAAGGGTGCTATTAAACCAAGTGCCTTGTGAGTAAGAGCTGATTCATACAATAAAGAGATCAAAGCCAAGGGAATTGTGTTCCCACCTTCTCCAAGCTGATATGAGCCTGGAAGGGCACACACAGAGAGTAGGCTTTCCGTGGAAGCCCGAAGGCTAGATGAGCGTCACTTCACAGAGATGCTGGGAGAATGCTTTCCATGCAGGAGAATCAATCACCGCGGAAAGTTATAAGGAAGAGAAAAGTGAACAGAGAGAAAGCAAGCTCCAAGTGAAGACAGGTCTGACCCAACTGTGGCCACTTGGATGAGAAGTCGGGCAGAACACAAGTTGGAAAGCCTTCCCATCAACAACAAACACAGTCATGGAGCTCTGGGAGTGGACCTGATGCCTAAAATAATGGGGAGCTTGATGAGAAAAGCCCACAAGAAAAAGTTCACAGTCAGATCTTTTCTTATTTCAAGAGTTATCAAGAAAGACAGTTAAAAAAAAAAAATCAAAGGCCAAACCATGGCTTGAGAGAGAAAACCAAAAACGTAAGGCTGTAAGTAACTCTAGGAACTGAAGCCCCCATCTGCACCTGCCGGCTTTGGCTCTCTGTAAATCCCTCCCCATTCATGCTCTGTTCCAAGAGTACAAATCAAAATGTCCTCTTCTCCGTATTCCACACCTCTGAAGTGACTGAAAATGACACACCCAACAACAGGAGACACCTCTGTCCATAATGCCTAATGCTTACATCTTTGACTGAAGAGATCTCTCAGCAGAAGTGGGAACCTGATATTACAGGCATAGAAGCAGACCACAAGGCACAATCCTGTGATCACCTCTCCTCCACCCAAGGGTGACCATCAGGACAGCAGGCTCAGGTGATCGACAGGCTATCTGGGAGACAAGGAGTCAAACTTGGCTTGAGGAACAACTGGGTATGGGAGTGAGAATCTGACTCCTCACCTGGGAGTTGTGATACAATGGTGTGTTCAGTTTAAAGGGGATTTTTCAATAGATGATTAGGCAATATCATTCCAAAGAACAACACAAAATCATTTTTAATATGCGTAATATCTCCATTATCAATAGAAAAATAGGAAATCAACCTCTGGATATCTGATAGTTATCATTAATTAAAAAAAACAGCTGGCTACTATTGAAGGACTACATCTTTAAATGAGGGTTAGAACCTGTTTGATTCACAGATGGGAGATCTCTAAGCCAAACAAATGTTTTCCAAAACAACAAATCCTGAGACTCAAAAGTTCTACTAGGAAATGGTGCTAGAAGGCAAGCTGAAGTTTCCACAAACCCAGGAGGCATCTCTATGTGGTGATAAATGGTCTATGTTTACACCTGGATGGTCCGACTAGTGGGCAGCAGACAAGTTCATGGCACCTCAGACCCAGGAAGAAAAGAAGCCTGTGGGAACAATAAACACCAACTAGTCAAGACACCAAAAAGACAAAGTTCTCTCAAGAGATCAGCAATGCTGATCACATCAGAAGCACAAAGAGCCACAACCGCAACTGACCCATAGAGCTGACCACCCGATGCACTGCTCTTCAATGCTGGTTCCCTAGATTCATGAACAAGACACCTGGCAGGACTGACCTCGCTGGACAAATTGAGTGCTGCCATAATGCCAATGGGACCATCCAATAGCCAACCTCTGCCACTGCTTATCATAACGCTTCCTTCTATACAAAAAAGGATGCAACGGGGCTCAATTAAATTAAGTAAGTGCTGGGGGAGCAGCTTGGTTGATTGAGTGATGTAAATCCTAAGACTCTGGAGGTGGAAGAAGGCTACCATTGGCTATATATATATATATAGTCAGTTCAAGGCTGGCCTGAACTACAGAAGGCCTTACCTTGAAAGAAGCAAGGATTGAGAGAGAAGAAGGGAAAGGGGGAGGTAAATAGTTTCTTTCTTTCTTTCTTTTTCTTTTTCTTTTTTTTTTTTTTTTGCTACTGTTGAAATCATCTTCTCTACCTTCCCCAACAACAACAAAATTGTATTTCAATAGTCCCATCCAAATCCAGACCTGCTTTTACTCTGCTCCTAATTACTAAAGACTTTTATCTGATCAAAAATCACCTACATACATTTCCTTGGAAGAATTATATTTATATTTTTAGAAGAAAATGAGACAATAATTGTTTCTATCCTCCCAGTCCCAGAAACAGCACATATGCTGCCCTCAAAACTAAAACCACAAATGTGAACAATTATGAATAAGAGGAATGTCTATTTGCTTATGTTATAACTCATAAAGGGATAACTAGACTCCAACACTGAGAACAATCAGCTCATTCTTGACCTAGCATCCTATTTATCTTTCTATTCTCAAAGCTAATTGCTTATATAAGCATGCCAATTTGCCTTGATTATAGGATTCTTAATAAATGAATGTTGTTTACATTTCACAAGTGTATTTGAATTTCACTCCAGGAAGCCAAGCTCATCAAGTCTTTGTAAGTGGTAAAGCCAGAGATCAAAGCAAATGGCCTGCGTTGAACCAACAAACAATTAGCTTGAGGATGGAGGCTCAAGCGATGCTGGAGCAAAGCAACATCTCTGCCTCCTCCATTGCAGAAGTCACTCAGAGCCATTGCTCAATCCTAACCACAGTGTGGAGAGCCTCCTCTGCAAATGTCCATTCTGGTCATCCCAGGGCCATTTCTTTCTTTTTTAAAAAATAACGTTTTTATTTTTATTTTGCCTGCTTGTATGTCTGTGTGAGGGTGTCAGGTCCCCTGGAACTGCAGTTACAGACAGTTGTGAACTGCCATGTGGGTGCTGGGAATTGATCCTGGGTCCTTTGGAAGAACAGTCAGAGCTGCTTAACTGCTGAGCCATCTCTCCAGCCCTCCCACCATTTCTTAAATTAAATAATTGTACCATTCAGCAGGTTTTTATTCTGATCTTCTGGTTTTCGAATCTTCCTACTTTGAGTTGAATCAAATATACATCTTTAGGGTTGGTTTTTGTTTGCTGTTTGTTGTTTTGTGTTTATGTGTTGTTTAATTCTTAACATTGCCTAATACTTTCCTAAAATACTCATTTTTTCCCCAATGATTTTAATTCTTAAAGTTTGGTCTTAGAGTCAGAAGAGTAAAACGAAACACTCCTTAAGCATAGTAGCTTTCAAGCTAGGTACTATCAGATCCCATGTGACTCTTAAAAATCCCGATGTCCACTCACACACAAATTCACTAGAATGACTACTGGTGTGATTCACATCAGTACTTTTTAATTATCTTATTAGCATATTAATTATACATAGTAGAAATAAGTAGGGTTTTTTTAACTTTTATTTATTCATATCTATGTTTGCCTGTGTATGACTACAGGTGCCCCGAGTCCAGAAGAAGATGTTGGTCGCCTGGAACTGGAGTTACCAAGAGCCATAACCCGCACTTGTGTCCTCTGCAAGAGTAGTACATGTTCTTAACTACTGAGCCATCTCTCCAGCCCCAACACAAGCATCTGTGAGGCTCCCTGAGTGGTTACAATCATGTTTGCAAACTAGTACTTCAACTAATTGACTCCCCTTTAGCCTTAAATATTTCCATGAAGTTCTAGGGAAAACAAGGAAAAGAAGCAAGCATGCAATGTAGATAGACCTGAGACCACTGAGAGCCTCGTTTCCAGATGTAATTCACACCTCAGTGTCCAAAATGTGAGCTGTGTGACATCTACCTCAAAGCCAATAGGTTTTAGGATAACCAGGACAGGGGCACTATCAACCTCCCACCCCCCACCATTGCCCAGATAAGGCCTCCTGTGGCACAGGATAGTCTTGAACTGACTGCATCACCCCAGAGAAAGCAGAGTCTATACACCCAGGCTTTCTGCTTCTATAACAGTGGGTACAGGGACTCAGAAATCCAACAGAGCTAAGTCAAGTCACTAACTCAATGACAGACTACTTTAGGCAATCTGTCCTAGAAAAATAAATTCAGACCACTTAAGGAGTCCACCTGGGAACAGTAAGGGCCACACATTGTTTTTATTTTTCCTGTGAGTGTAAAGAGAAAAATACACTCACTCTAGAAGCATCAATATATGTTATTCCCAGGTACAGACTTGGTCTTTCCATACTGAAGGATTCTGAGCCTTCTTGATGAAAAACTACGTTCCTTAAGTGAATCCATCGGTGATAAAGCACTCCAGCTGCCAGCCCATCCCTGGAAAACAGTATGGTGCTTGGTGTTATGTTCCTGGACCGGGAGAATGGGGTGGCTGGGTAGGAGACAGGAAGATCTCCCTAAAATATAAGAATCCTCAAAGACATGATGAGCTCTCTCCACCTCTACTGTTCAAGTAGGCGGAAACCAAGATGATGAATGAAGCCTCTCCAGGTGAGTCCAAAAGCTGGGAACGCAACTCTTGCTGACTGGGAGGGTGGGTCACTCTAAAAGAGGGCCTCTGTCAAGCACCTGCAGAGCTTGACCTCATGCTCCCTCTTAAGTCTTCCAGTGTGTTCTTTGACAACTTGCTACTTCATTCCTACAGGAATTCCTGGTACCAGTGTCCTCCCACCTAGGAAACAAACAGGTTTGATTGGAGGGTGGACGCTGGTTTTTGTTTTTTGAGACAGGGTCTCATGTGTCCCAGGCTGCTAACTTAATATATAGCCAAGGACGATCTTGAACTTCTGGTCGTCCTGCCTCTACATCCCCAGTGCTGATATTACAAGCACTGACAACCATGTCCTTTGGCAGTGCTGGGCATCAAACCCAGGGCTTCACACATGCTAAGTAAGCACTCTACTGGCTAAATCCCCAGCCCTGTGCTTCTTAGTCACTTCCTGACACCTGTGCTGTCTCCGTCCTTCAGGCAACTGTTCTTATAAAGCCAGTGAATTTCAACAGGAAACATGGGTCTAAACATTTTTCCTTCTTTGAGCCCAAGAGGGATGGATCTTCAAGGAGATCCTCCTGGACTCTCGGATGCTACTGTGTGTCTACAAGCTGCAGGTGATGATCTACCTCAAGAAAGGCATCACAAAGCAAGTGCTTGAATGTCAAACCACCTGCTGTAGCTTGGGGTGGGAAGGATCTTCCTGTCACAGCATCTTTCCAATAATGCTATCTGGACAATGTCAGTAAGGAGTCACTCAAAACTTTTTGACAGCTCTAAACATTCAAACATTTCCCCTCATTTTCACCTGAATTTCAGTCTCTGATCTAGGGGAATTTTACTCTCCAGACCATACAGAATACATTACAAAGGTCTGTTGCTGCTGTTGTTTGTGTTTTAGTTTTGACACGGGGTATCAATTATAGAGTTCAGGCTGGCTGACATCCCCTTCCCTCAGCTTCCCAGGTGACAGGATCACAGGTCTCTAGCACCACACCTGGCAGACTAAACAACTGTCTAGTACAAGAGTGCAACACTAACACCACGTGGGACAAAGGATCACAACGTGTCATGTTCTACTCCTTCAAGGTGCTGCAATTTGCCTCTGCTATTCCAAAATCTGTGCCAAACTTAATCCCTAGCCACAAATGAGGAAAACCAGGGACTATGCCCAAGCTGGTACACCAAGTAACTCCAGGAAGTAGTACTCTTGCTTCTGAGGGCAATGCTTTTTGCTAGATGATGGGCCAGGGGCAAAACAAATTCCTCTCCCTTGAGGATTTATAGGCACCCACACAATTTGCATTGCTGAGAGTCTATCATAGGCTCCAAACATTTACACCCAGAATGTCCTTTGGTCAACTGCTACCTCCCATACCCACTAAGGGAAATGCATACATGTTCATAATGATGGTAGGAATAGCTCAAAACCACCATCTCCACTGTAGGGACAAGGGACACAGTTCCAGGGAGTTGCTGCCCAGGGTGAAACTGTAATGTTTCCAACTGACAACGCTCTGCCCCCTTCCACACTCTCTTTCCCTCCCAACAGGGGAAAGGATGTGAGAAAACAAATAAGCATCGTGTGATGACCTCACTACACTTCCATCCCCATCTTCTCCACAGACCTCACCCAAGTACTTTTCTTGAAGTAGAGCAAAGTGGGAAACAAACCTTCCCGTCCCCTTCACAGGAGTGCTTGCACTCGAGTGACAGTTGGCTCTTCCCTCTGGTCTGCTAAACCCTAAGCTTTTGGCCAGAAGGTGGTGGCGCATGCCTTTAATACCAGCACTCAGGAGGCAGAAGCAGGTGGATCTCTGTGAGTTCGAAGCCAGCCTGGTCTACAGAGCGAGTTCCAAGACAGTCAAGGCTACACAGAGAAACCTTGTCTCAAAACAAAACAAAAGAAAAAAACAACGAAACCCTAAGTTTTCCAAGCAAGCTGTTCCAAATCTGCCGGGGAAGAAAAGCCAAAGAGCCCATTTTTGGCCCACATTTAGTTTTATCTCCAAGCCTTGACATACAAGAGCGGAGCAGACGCCACCAAGCCAGGCACCTAAAGGGCAGGCTCAACTGCACCTCTCTATGACCCCTTCTGAAGACTTTCTGCCAACTGTATACAGTCTGAACACGGCATTTACCAGATTCTAGAATTTTTTACTGCTATTCCCAGGCCCTTTTTCTCCCCAGTTTTCAGATTTGAGAAATCATAACATAAGGGGGAAGCCAGGAGAATGGGAGGAAGACATCCAAACCTGGTTAAAATCCCAGGTTGGTGATTTAATAACAAGTTCAGGCAATTCAGCTAGTCAGCATTTACACTAGCACTGTTGATGGCCAGACTGGCTGCAGGCACACAGCGCGCTCGCTCCCTCTGTGTGCACGAGGTATAGTCATTCACAGCAGGCATTCAAAAGGCCTCCCAACTCCTTCCTAAGGCTAAGTAACTAAATACACTCTCAGGAGGAAAAAAAAATGACAAGGAAACTGACTCAAATGAGTCTGAAACTAAAGAAGTTCCCAATTTCAACCATAAGATTGCCCGGGACCATTACTTCATCATCTTTCCTTTTATATCTGATCACAGATACTACAGAGACTTAGGCAACTATGTCAGAGGACTTAAGTCATCCTTTTCCCTGAAGTTCAAAGAAAGAATCCTTAAGTCAGCTGCTCCTCAACTAAGGTGTCAACGACTTCTATTCTACATTTGTAAACAGTGACTGACAGCTGAAAGTAGACAATATTATGGAGGGCCCAATGGAAAAGTGGTATTCTTCAATATACCACTGCACACACACCGACTAAGAAAGTGCCTTCGTAATATCCTATTTGAACATGAAGGATAAAGAAGAGTTTGTGTGTGACCCCAAGAACTAGACAATGCTTAATAAATGCAACAGAAAGCCACATGGACATATAATCATAAATGTGTGGGACCAAATAATGCAGCCTGATGTTACCTAGAAATATGTATGTCTCTGTCAAAGACTGAAGTACACAACTAAACTCAGAACTTAAGAGCCTTGCACTGACAGAATAAGGGCAACACCACAGGTGTGGGCTCATATGTAGCCGCACACACAAAGACACATATCACCTATAGCTCTACCAGGAAGGTAGACACAGAAGGTCACTGAACCTGTTCTTTTGTTTTGTTGGGGGGTTTTTTTGGGGGTTTTTTTTTGGTTTTTTTTTTTTTTTTTTTTTTGGTTTTTCGAGACAGGGTTTCTCTGTGTAGCTTTGCGCCTTTCCTGGAACTCACTTGGTAGTCCAGGCTGGCCTCGAACTCACAGAGATCCGCCTGGCTCTGCCTCCCGAGTGCTGGGATTAAAGGCATGCGCCACCACCGCCCGGCAAACCTGTTCTTTAAACACGTACGTTTTCCACTACTGTCTACAGTAATCCTGAATAAAAGATCGGAGAGGGAGAGAGACTTTCCTCACAAGAATTAAATTCTTGAAATGTGGATCCAATGTTTAACAGTAATAATTCATGGGAAGTTTTTAAATTTACCTCTGCTGATCTTAATTCTGTAGTTGGTTTCTGCCTTCTCCTCTCTTCTTCTCATTCATAGCTGATATTTTTTAGGTATATACAACTCAACTCATATAAGCTGCTGGGGTAAATGCTGCTGCAGTCATTGAGTAGATTTCCATTGGCTGAAGTAAGATGGACTTTTGTCACTTTTGTATTTTTAGGTTTTAAATATTCCAGAGCAGGAGGTTGAAAGGAATTGTTTTCCTAGCCTGAAACAGCTCGTTAATTATTGATGTAAGTCATACTTACAATGAGGCGCTTGTACACTTTTCTGCACAGTGCAAATCTAGTTTTCCTCCCCAAATCCCTTGTGATCTTTATTATATAAGAAAACGAAATAGATCTGGTGTGGTGGCACACGGGTAAGCCCAGTGTGCCGGAGGCTAAGGTAGGTAGACAGCAAGTTTGAAGGCAGCCTGGGTTCATAGCAAGGCAGAGATGGGAAAGGAACTAACATCAATAATGCCAACATGTTCCTCATTGCTCAAGGATGGGAAATCATAAACACACACACACACACACACACACATAAGTACTATCTAATAAAATCTCCCTCCTAAAACTTGTCCTTCAAGCTTAATCTCCACGATTAAGTATTTCTGACGCCTCCAGCGACTCATGAAAATGAAAGAAAAGCAAAGTAGAGTCCACTGAGTAAATAAGCTCAGGGAAAAAGGACAAGAGAAATCAACAGTGAGACTAAATCATTTGGGAGGGTTTCACTCATCTTCCAATAGCGAGTGGCCCTTAGATGACAGTGTAAACATCAGTGGTCCAAGTGTAGCCCCAACAAAAGGATTCCAAAAAAAAAAAAAAAAAAAAAAGTCAGCATATTTTCTGGTTTTGTTTTTTGAAACTCAGAATACTCCAAGCAGCTTACAAAAGAATTGCATCCAGTTAACTGTGTGACACACCATGAAGGAAAAGTAGCCACAACAAACAACAGACCCGGACACCCCAAGGAGCCTGGGATTTACAATCATAAAAGTCTACAGACTCACTTTGTGACCTGCTAGACTCAGTGGGAGCACATATCCACCATGTTAATGAAGGGCAGTATTTTCCTAAAGATTAATTCATACCATGTGTTATTAATCAGCAGAGTAACTGAACGCTCATGCAAAAAATGCTCTCCCCAGTTGAGTAGAACTTAATTGCATTATTGTTATTAGCATGGCTGCTGCACCGACTTCCCTGTGTCACTGGCTCCCGCCCCACTCCAAGCAAGTATTCAGACCTCACCCCCCAGGCAGGCAGGCAGGCAGACAGACAGACAGACAGACAGACAACACCACATTATGAAGAGAAAAACAGAAAACCCAGGGCCAGAAGGTAGCGGCCACGTCTGTCACGAACAGTTTTTTCAAGAAACACCGTTTGTCTCTGGGAAGACGGGTCAAGTCAGCACCAGACTGCTTTGAGAAGTAATTAAGCTGAGGCTGTTTCATTTCACAGCGTCCCATCTTGCAAAACGTGGGAGCAGCTGTGGGAGATCACAGAGGACGCAAAGCAAAACAGGCAACCACATCTTTCTCCCCCATGTTAACAGCAATTTCCAGGGGGCCTAAAAAGGATGCAGCGTCTGTTCTCCCTGGCCGCACAAAGCCGGCCTGCCATCCAGAACACGTTCTCAAGTACCAAAGCAGCCCCTTTTCAAGGGATGAAGAAAGGTAGCTTCAACGTCTCAGTCAACGTTCAAATCTCAGAAAACCAACTTTTCATCCAGGACTTGAGACCTCTCCCAAAGTTCTTAAGTTGCATGCCAAAATTCTCTCAGGTAGACACAGGGCTTGGCCGCCTCCATCACAAGTTCCTCTGGCTCTGGCTGCCTTGTCTTGCAGGGGTTTAGAAAAAGGGAAACAGAATGTGAAGCCTAGGAGCCAGGCGTCCGCCCACCCCACCCCCACCCCCCATTTCCTTCCCAACGTCCCTTAAGAGAAGCTGGAACCTTAAAACTAAGAATCCAGGAACCAACTGCACTTGGGACGCTTGCTGGGGCAAGGGAAGAGGCGTCACACCCTTTTGAGCTCATAGACTCCGGCTGGGAAGAGCCCAGAAACTTAGTCCCAAAAGGAAGTGGAGAGAGAGAGAGGATTCCAGTCTTTGATTGAGAAGCTGGAACGGGAAGGCTGAGAGATGGGGAATGCGAGAGGGAGCCGTGGACTCAGCTGGAGGAACTGGGGTCGCCCGAGAAGTCAGGACAGCTCTTAACACGTCCCAGCCAAACTGCACATTTTTGTGGTTTAAGATTTAAGACCAAAGGGAACACACTGAGGTTCTCCCCCGCTCGGGGCGCTTCTCCCCCGTCTGGGTTTCAGATGCCTCCTCCTCGCGGAGGGACCCCGGCGCCACTCTGCTGCCGGCCTCCTCTTTCTCTTTCGGGGGAGCTGTCCATCTGCCCAGCCGAGATGTCCACCCTCCAAGTTCGCCCGACCAAGTGCGGGCGCGGCGCCTGCGGCTAGCCACCTGCGCGCGTCTGCTGCAGACCCCGCAGGCCCAGAGCTGGGAGTCCAGGGGATGCTGCGCAGGGAGTCGGGGTCTGCTGGTTGCTTTTCATTCTTTGAACAAAAAGCCTTAGCTGCTAATCGCTCACTCGTGCCGGGCCAGCCACCTTCCCTTCACACCCACGCTGCACCTCCCGGCACACGCGCTGCGAGGTGCCGCTCCCGCCAGACAATGGGTTCGTGGCCGGCGGGGCAGCCCGG
>CABHPP010122764.1:0-11147 GCA_902168425.1 Peromyscus attwateri | reverse complement strand
CATTTGCTTGGAAAGCCTTTTCCCAGCCCTTTACTCTGAGGTAGTGTCTGTCTTTGAGGTTAAGGTGTGTTTCTTGTATGCAGCAGATGGATGGATCCTGTTTTCTTATCCATTCTGTTAGTCTGTGTCTTTTTATAGGTGAGTTGAGACCATTGATATTGATGGATATTAATGACCAGTGATTGTTATTTCCTGTTATTTTTTGTGGTCGTGTTATGTTGTCCTTCTTTGGTGTTTGTTGGTGTGGGTTTATCTGTTGCCTGAGTTTTCATGGGTGTGTTTAGCTTCTTTAGGTTGGATTTTTCCTTCTAGTGCTTTCTGTAGGGCTGGGTTTGTGGATAGGTATTGATTAAATCTGGTTTTATCATGGAATATTTTGTTTACTCCGCCTATGGTGATTGAGAGTTTTGCTGGGTATAATAGTTTGGGTTGGCATCCATGGTTTCTTAGTGTCTGCATAACATTTGTCCAGGACCTTCTAGCTTTCATAGTCTCTATTGAGAAGTCTGGTGTTATTCTGATGGGTTTGCCTTTATATGTTACTTGGTCTTTTTCCTTTGTAGCTCTTAATATTTTTTCTTTGTTCTGTATGTTTAGTGTTTTGATTATTATGTGGCAAGGGGATTTTTTTGGTTTTTTGAGACAGGGTTTCTCTGTGTAGCTTTGCGCCTTTCCTGGAACTCACTTGGTAGCCCAGGCTGGCCTTGAACTCACAGAGATCCACCTGGCTCTGCCTCCGGAGTGCTGGGATTAAAGGCGTGCGCCACCACTGCCCGGCGGGACTTTTTTTTTTTTTTTGGATCCAGCCTATTTGGTGTTCTGTAAGCTTCTTGTATCTTCATAGGTATTTCTTTCTTTAGGTTAGGAAAGTTTTCTTCTATGATTTTGTTGAATATATTTTCTGTGCCTTTGAGTTGGTATTCTTCTCCTTCTTCTATCCCTATTATTCTTAGGTTTGGTCTTTTCATGGTGTCCCAGATTTCTTGGACATTTTGTGTTACGACTTTTTTGTCTTTAGTGTTTTCTTTGACGAATCTATTTTCTCTATTGTGTCTTCAGTGTCAGAGATTCTCTGTTCCATCTCTTGTATTCGGTTGGTTATGTTTGTTTCTGTAGTTCCTGTTCGTTTAGTCAGGATTTCTATTTCCAGCATTCCCTCAGCTTGTGTTTTCTTTGTTGGCTCAATTTCGTTTTTCACATCTTGGAATGTTTCTTTCATCTATTTAATTATTTTTTCTTGGCTTTCTTTGATTTCTTCCAATTTTTTGTTTGTTTTTTCTTCCATTTCTTTAAGGGAATGTTTTATTTCCTCTTTAAGGGAGTTTTTCATTTCCTCTTTAATGGAGTTTTTCATTTCCTCTTTAAGAGAATTTTTTTTTATTTCCTCTTTAATGGAGTTTTTCATTTCCTCTTTAAGGGAATTTTTTATTTCTTCTTTAATGGAGTTTTTCATTTACTCTTTAAGAGAATTTTTTATTTCCTCTTTAATGGAGTTTTTCATTTCCACTTTAAGGGAATTTTTTATTTCCTCTTTAATGGAGATTTTCATTTCCTCTTTAAAGGCCTCTGTCATCTTCTTAAAGTCATTTTTAAGAGTGATTTCTTCTGTTTCTTCTGTCTTGGTATGTTCAGGTCTTGCAGGTGTAGAATCACTAGTTTCTGATGTTGCCATATAGGTCTTTATGTTGTTGTCTGTATTTTTGCACTGGCGTCTACTCATCTCTTCCTCTGCTCGGTGCAGGTGGTGTCTGTGTCTGAGAGTGCCTCTCTTGTTCTAATTTTTAGTCTTGGTTCACTAGGAGTTCTTGGTTAAATTGGTACTGTTGGGCTGTTTCTTATGGAGCAGCTGATCTCAGTCGGTGGAGTATATACTTATGATTCTGGTGATCTGGTTTGGTGACTGTGCAGCACCTTCTTCTGTGTTCTCAGGTCACGTTTTGCTCATTTGTCAACTCCTCAGCTGATCTTGTTTCCTCAGAGTTCAAACTGTAGGGATCTGAATCCTCTCCCGGATGGATTTCAGCTGAGCAGGGTAGTCTCACCAACACCTCCAAGTTGTTGGGTTTTGCAGGGTCTGCAGCTGGGCCCTGGGTTGGCCTCAGACAGAGTGTTCAGATTCATTCTGGTTCTGTCCCACGGAGATAGCTTCTTCCCCAGGTGTTGGGATTAAAGGCGTCCCTGTTCCAAGCTCTTGATTAAAAGCTTGTTTTCACTAACTCTTCAGCAGGTAATAGCTCAGTTTCTGGTCTTTATTGCAACTGTGTTTCGGCCGGCCGCCTACCTGCCTCCGCGTCGGACCTGCCTGCCTCTGCCGGGCCTGCCTGCCTCTGCCTGCCGCCACCGGGCCTACCTGCCTCTGTCTGCCACCACCGGGCCTACCTGCCTCTGTGGGCCGCCACCGGGCCTGCCTGCCTTTGCCTGCCGCTGCCGCGCCGCCTGTCTGCCTCTGCCTGCCACCGCTGGGCCTACCTCAATTTTCTACAATTTAAGGAACGTTCCTGGACTAGCCTGGGAGATGTATGCTATTTGCATGTGGAGTTTCTATGCAGAAGCAGGAATGAGGAGACATAGTCTTTCTAACCTACTCAATCCACAATAAGTAGATTAATGAACATTTAGAATATTTAAGATATTTACCTGTGCCCTGGGTCTCATTATAGAAATAGATGAGAGTTTGTTATTGTTTTAAACTTTCTTTTTATTTATTCTTTGTGTCTTTCACATCATGTATCTCAACACCATTCATCTCCTGTCCCTTTGTATCCACCCTCTGTCCTTGCAACCTCCCTCCCCAAATAAAATTAAATTAAATTTTAAAGAAAAAAAGAAAAATTTCATCATGGAAGCTGTAGTGAGACATAGTGAGTCATGCGGTAAACACTTTTATCCACATCTTTACATGAAAGTGTTCATTGCAAAGAGTTATTGGTCTGGTTCAAGACCTCTGATTTCTGCTACACTATTGATGCTGGGCCCTCACTGGGACTCCTCTTGGTTATCCTGTTGTTGCCCTGTTTCATGAAAATCCTATAGCTTTGGATCTGCAGAACCGACCCCTTCACATGCTCAAGCAGATCATAGATGAGGTGGATGTTGGGGTGGGCCAACTCATAGCCCTGTTTCTGGTCCTGGGTGGTTGCAGGGTTGGTCAGCACACCAGCTCTCCCCTTTCCTCACCAATAGGGTGAGTTCTCCAACACTGCCTCCAAGTAGTTCACCCTATACAACAAAAGAGCAATGGACAGGCCCAGTTCTCCCGCTTCCATGCCCTTGGGGCCACCTCACCCACACCTACACCACCAGGGTCAGCTCTACTGTGCTGACCAGGTGAGGTACAGTGGCAACTAGTCCGAGTGCTACAGTTGGTGAGGGGCAGGGATAGCTCTCCCACTCTGATGACCTCCCTGACACAGGTGTTGAGGGACTGGAAGGGGGCCATCTCTTCCTTGACCATGCCACTTTATGGCAGATGAAGGGCAGGGACAGATCTCCCTCACTCACATTCTATGGGCCAGTTCACCTATGTGCCCTGCCATAGGGTCAGCTCTACTGTGCTGCCCAGGCAAGGTGCAGGGTCCTCTTGCACAAGTGTTGTAGCTGTTGGAAGATAGTCTGCTCTCTTACATGCCACAGGTGGTGAGGAGCCACCACATGGCAGATGAGGGATTGGGACCAGCTCTCCCATTCTCAAGCCCTCAGGGCCAGCTTGCCTGCCCCCCACCCTGAGAACAGAACCAGCTCTATTTTGCTACACAGTGAAGGTGCAGGACCAGCTCTCCCAAGCGCTGCAGCCAGTGAGGGGCAAGGAGATTCTCCCCAGTGTTATAGCCTGTGAGGGGATAGGCCAACTCTGTACAGCCCCATCTTCTCAGCCTTCTGTGGTAACAAGAGCACAGGTAACACAGACCGTGGCTGGAGTTGGACTACTGACCCAGACATGGGTCTTGGCAGCAGCCCTGGCACAGACATCACTATGATCCTGGGTGGCAAACAAGTTATCTACTTCAGCCTGCTCCTCACCACCTTCACCTCTTCAGATCTGTCTCTCTCCACAGTACATGAATCATTATGTCTCTATCTCCCATACTCTATGATATATTTGCTTACTATAATAGTGTCTGACATCTAGGCCATACAAAAATACCTTCTGAATCCATTCAGTTTGCATGTGCATAATTTCAGAACTGACCACCTGGTATTGAATAATGAATTGGCTGGCTCCTCCATGTAAGAAGACTACTGTTCCTGTTTGCTGCATCCCTTAGCTGCCTATAGTTCTTTGTCTAGGGGTGGAAGCCCATGGGTATTCTCCCTTTTATGTTAGCATGTCTACTGGTGCTATCCCTGTTCAGATCTTGTTTAGGCAGCCATATTGTTAGGTGTCATAGCTGAAGCTTCTCTGTCACTTCTAGGATACACAGTTTCACAGATTTCCTGGTACTCTACCACTTACAGTCATTGTACCCTCTCTTTGTTCTGCCTTATGCTCAGGAGTTCTGTTGCAGATGTATTCATTGGGGCTGGGCACACCACTACCAGGTGATCTCTGCATTTGGACCACTTGTGGGGTTTTTTTTAAAGAGTTTCTGCTGCATAGAGAAACTCCCTTGGGAGGTGTTGGGAACAACACTTAAATCTGGGTATAAAGAAAAGTTTTATAATGCAGTTATAAATGATACTTGTTTATTTATTAAAGTAGCTGTAGTAGGTTCTCCCCTAAGATCCATAACTTCATGATCACTAGCTTCAGGAATTTGGGTAGGTTTCCAGAACCAGGCATGATTTCCCTCCTGTTGAACTTAAGTCCAATTAGACAGTTATCGGTTTCCACAAAGATGATTGTCACTACTGCATATTTAGGGATTTCTTGCCATACTGGTCTTTGATGTGGTTCATAGGCTTCACAACAAGGAAGGACTACTGGCTGCTTCCCATCCTTAAGTGCTTACACAGAAACTTCTGATTCCTTGGAAGCTAGTCCTCAGAAAGGAGGCTTTCAGGTCAGGTACAACAAATCCTGGTAGTCCAGTGTCTTAAGTGCATGGTGTATTCAGCAATAATAATGTATCTTCCATACCTGAAAGGCAACAAACAGCAATAGCAATAGCCTGTATTATGTAGGAAATTTCTGGCATTCCTCTGATCAACAACTCATAAGAGGATTTCTCATGTCTGATACCAGGATTTTTATTAAACAATCTGTGGCTCTTTGGAGGGGCATTTTCAGCCTAAGTGACCTAACTTCATTTAAACTTTGTGTGTATATGCATTAGCATATACTTATATGTATTATCTGTAGTTTTGGACAAAATGAAAATAATATGATTCCTTATAACTTTTTCAAATATCTTTAATGTTATCTTTGCCTCTTTCTCTTTCTATATTGACTTCCTCTTCTCCCCAGTTAAAGACTCTCTTTAACTTTTCCCTGTTTTCCGCTTCACTGCACTGGTATCCTGCCCTCTGTAGCACTTCCCACATGGGACCTTTTTACTTTCTGCTCCTTGATTATATGGTTACCTCAGGGTATATATTCACATATGAAGATGTAGAGCTAGATATCATGAAGGACAGAAAACTTGAGATGTTTCTTCTAGGTCTGGATTGCCTCATTCTGTATAATCTTTTCTATTTCATTCATTTACTTACAAATTTCATTATTTCAATTATCTTTATACCCATAAACTATTCTACAGTATATGTGACACATTCTTATTGTCCACTCATCAGTAGAAGGATATTTAAGTTGTTTCAATTTCCTATCTATTGTGACTAGAGTGTCAATGAACATGGATGAGCAAGTAACTGTGGAATAGGATATCAAGTTCTTTGGGCAGATGCCAAGGAGTTGTATAAGTGGGTCAAATGATAGATTTTTTTTTTACTTTTATTGATTTTTTGTGGATTTCACATCATACATTCCAATCCCACTTATCTCCCTGTCCCAATGTGACTATCCCCCCTCCCCCCAAAACAAAACAAAATTTAAAAGAAAAACCAAAAACCAACCAAACAAACAAACAAAAAAATGTGAAGAAACACATTCTGGAAGCTGCAGTGTGACAGTGAGTCCCACAGTTTACCCATTAGTCCATCCATCTTTTTTTTTAAATAGTCTGATTGTTCTTTATTTTATATCTAGAATCCACTTATGAGTGAGTACATACCGTGATTGTCTTTCTGGGATTGGGTTACCTCACTCAGGATGATATTTTCTAGTTTCATCCATTTGCCTGCAAATTTCATGCTTTCATTGTTTTTTTCTGCTGAGTAGTACTCCATTGTGTATATGTACCACATTTTTTTAATCCATTCTTCAGTTGACGGGCATCTAGGTTGTTTCCAGGTTCTGGCTATTACAAATAGTGCTGCTATGAACATAGCTGAGCATGTATCTTTGTGGTATGATTCAGCATTCTTTGGGTATATGCCCAAGAGTGGTATTGCTGGGTCTTGAGGTAGTTCAATTCCTAGTTTTCTGAGAAACCGCCATACTGATTTCCACAGTGGTTGTACAAGCTCGCATTCCCACCAACAGTGGAGGAGTGTTCCCTTTGCTCCACATCCTCTCCAACATTGACTGTCATTGGTGTTTTTGATTGTAGCCATTCTGACAGGTGTAAGGTGGTATCTCAGAGTCGTTTTGATTTGCATTTCTCTGATGATTAAGGATGTTGAGCATTTCTTTAAATGTCTTTCAGCCATTTGTGATTCTTGTTTTGTGAATTCTCTGTTTAGCTCTTTAGCCCATTTTTTAATTGGATTGTTTAGTATTTTGTTGTCTAGTTTCTTGAGTTCTTTATATACTGTGGAGATCAGTCCTCTGTCAGATGTGGGGTTGGTGAAGATCTTTTCCCATTCTGTTGGCTGTCTTTTTGTCTTATTGACTGTGTCTTTCGCCTTGCAAAAGCTTCTCAATTTCATGAGGTCCCATTTATTAATTGTTGTGCTCAGTGTTTGTGTTGTTGGTGTTTTATTTAGGAAGTGGTCTCCTGTGCCAATGCGTTCAAGAGTACTTCCTACTTTCTCTTCTATTAAGTTTAGTGTAGCTGGATTTATGTTGAGGTCTTTGATCCACTTGGATTTGAGTTTTGTGCGTGGTGACAGATATGGATCTATTTGTAATCTTTTACATATTGACATCCAGTTATGCCAGCACCATTTGTTGAAGAGGCTTTCTTTTTTCCATTGTATAGTTTTGGCTTCTTTGTCAAAAACCAGGTGTTCATATGTGCATGGATTAATGTCAGGGTCTTCAATTCGATTCCATTGGTCCGTATGTCGGTTTTTATACCAGTACCAAGCTGTTCTTATTACTATAGCTCTATAGTAGAGCTTGAGGTCAGGGATGGTGATGCCTCCAGAGGTTGCCTTATCATTTAGGATTTTTTTAGCTATCCTGGGTCTTTTGTTTTTCCATATGAAGTTGAGTATTTTTCTTTCCAAGTCTGTGAAGAATTGTGTCGGGATTTTGATGGGGATTGCATTGAATCTGTAGATTGCTTTTGGTAGGATTGCCATTTTTACTATGTTAATTCTACCTATCCATGAGCATGGGAGATCCTTCCATTTTCTGATATCTTCTTCAATTTCTTTCTTTAGAGATTTAAAGTTCTTATCAAAAAGGTCCTTCACTTGTTTAGTTAGTGTTATCCCAAGGTATTTTATATTATTTGTGGCTATTGTAAATGATGATGTTTCTCTGACTTCTTTCTCAGCCCTTTTATCATTTGTGTATAGGAGGGCTACTGATTTTTTTTGAGTTGATCTTGTATCCTGATACTTTACTGAAGGAGTTTATCAGCTGTAGGAGTTCCCTGGTAGAGTTTTTGGGGTCACTTATGTATACTATCATATCATCTGCAAATAGTGAAAGTTTGACTTCTTCCTTTCCAATTTGTATCCCTTTGATCTCCTTTTGTTGTCTTATTGCTCTAGCTAGAACTTCTAGTACTATATTGAATAAATATGGGGAGAGTGGACAGCCTTGTCTTGTTCCTGATTTTAGTGGTATCGCTTTGAGTTTCTCTCCGTTTAATTTGATGTTGGCTGTTGGCTTGCTGTAAATTGCCTTTATTATGTTTAGGAATGTTCCTTGTATTCCTGATCTCTCTAAGACTTTTATCATGAAGGGGTGGGTGTTGGATTTTGTCAAAGGCTTTTTCAGCATCTAATGAGATGATCATGTGGTTTTTTTCTTTCAGTTTGTTTATATGGTGTATTACATTGACAGATTTTAGTATGTTGAACCATCCTTGCATCCCTGGGATGAATCCTACTTGGTCGTGATGGATAATTTTTTTGATGTTTTCTTGGATTCGGTTTGCCAATATTTTGTTGAGTATTTTTGCATCAATATTCATGAGGGAGATTGGTCTGTAATTCTCTTTCTTTGTTGCATCTTTGTGTGGTTTGGGTATCAGGGTAATTGTAGCCTCATAAAAAGAGTTTGGTAGTGTTCCTTCTGTTTCTATTGTGTGGAATAATTTGAAGAGTATAGGTATTAGTTCTTCTTTGAAAGTCTGGTAGAATTCTGCACTGAAACCATCTGGTCCTGGGCTTTTTTTTGGTTGGGAGACTTTTGATGACTGTTTCTATTTCTTTAGGGGTTATTGGTCTATTTAAATGGTTTCTCTGGTCTTGATTTAACTTTGGTATGTGGTATTTATCCAGAAAACTGTCCATTTCTTCCTGGTTTTCCATTTTTGTGTAGTACAGGTTTTTGAAGTATGATCTGATGATTCTCTGGATTTCCTCATTGTCTGTTGTTATGTCTCCCTTTTCATTTCTGATTTTGTTAATTTGGGTGCTCTCTCTTTGCCTTTTGGTTAGTTTGGCTAGGGGTTTGTCTATCTTGTTGATTTTTTCAAAGAACCAACTCTTTGTTTCATTGATTTTTTGTATTGTTCTCTTGTTTTCTATTTCGTTGATTTCAGTCCTCAATTTGATTATTTCCTGGCATCTATTTCTCCTGGGTGAGTTTGTTTCTTTTTGTTCTAGAACTTTCAGTTGTGCTGTTAATTCATTGATATGGGATTGCTCCGTCTTCTTTATGTGTGCATTTAGAGCTATGAATTTTCCTCTTAGCACTGCTTTCATAGTGTCCCATAAGTTTGGGTATGTTGTACTTTCATTTTCATTGAATTCTAGGAAATCTTTAATTTCTTTCTTTATTTCTTCCTTGACCCATTGATGTTTCAGGTGGGCATTATTCAGTTTCCATGAGTTTGTAGGCTTTCTATAATTTTTGTTGTTGTTGAAGTCTAACTTTAGAGCATGGTGGTCCGATAAGATACAGGAGGTTATTCCAATTTTTTTGTATCTGTTGAGATTTGTTTTGTGGCCAAGCATGTGGTCAATTTTTGAGAAGTTTCCATGGGGTGCTGAGAAGAAGGTATATTCTTTTGTGTTAGGATGGAATGTTCTGTAGATATCTATTAAGTCCATTTGAGTCATAACATCTGTTAGGTCCTTTATTTCTTTGTTAAGTTTCAGTCTAGTAGATCTGTCTTTTGGTGAGAGTGGTGTGTTGAAATCTCCCACTACTAATGTGTGGGGTTTGATTGGGTTTTAAGCTTTAGTAGTGTTTCTTTTATGAATGTGGGTGCCTTTGTATTTGGGACATAAATGTTTAAAATCAAGACTTCATCTTGGTGGATTTTTTCTGTGATAAATATGTAATGTCCATCCTGATCTCTTTTGATTGATTTTAGTTTGAAGTCTATTTTGCTGGATATCAGGATAGCTACACCAGCTTGTTTCTTAGGTACATTTGCTTGGAAAGCCTTTTCCCAGCCCTTTACTCTGAGGTAGTGTCTGTCTTTGAGGTTAAGGTGTGTTTCTTGTATGCAGCAGATGGATGGATCCTGTTTTCTTATCCATTCTGTTAGTCTGTGTCTTTTTATAGGTGAGTTGAGACCATTGATATTGATGGATATTAATGACCAGTGATTGTTATTTCCTGTTATTTTTTGTGGTCGTGTTATGTTGTCCTTCTTTGGTGTTTGTTGGTGTGGGTTTATCTGTTGCCTGAGTTTTCATGGGTGTGTTTAGCTTCTTTAGGTTGGATTTTTCCTTCTAGTGCTTTCTGTAGGGCTGGGTTTGTGGATAGGTATTGATTAAATCTGGTTTTATCATGGAATATTTTGTTTACTCCGCCTATGGTGATTGAGAGTTTTGCTGGGTATAATAGTTTGGGTTGGCATCCATGGTTTCTTAGTGTCTGCATAACATTTGTCCAGGACCTTCTAGCTTTCATAGTCTCTATTGAGAAGTCTGGTGTTATTCTGATGGGTTTGCCTTTATATGTTACTTGGTCTTTTTCCTTTGTAGCTCTTAATATTTTTTCTTTGTTCTGTATGTTTAGTGTTTTGATTATTATGTGGCAAGGGGATTTTTTTGGTTTTTTGAGACAGGGTTTCTCTGTGTAGCTTTGCGCCTTTCCTGGAACTCACTTGGTAGCCCAGGCTGGCCTTGAACTCACAGAGATCCACCTGGCTCTGCCTCCGGAGTGCTGGGATTAAAGGCGTGCGCCACCACTGCCCGGCGGGACTTTTTTTTTTTTTTTGGATCCAGCCTATTTGGTGTTCTGTAAGCTTCTTGTATCTTCATAGGTATTTCTTTCTTTAGGTTAGGAAAGTTTTCTTCTATGATTTTGTTGAATATATTTTCTGTGCCTTTGAGTTGGTATTCTTCTCCTTCTTCTATCCCTATTATTCTTAGGTTTGGTCTTTTCATGGTGTCCCAGATTTCTTGGACATTTTGTGTTACGACTTTTTTGTCTTTAGTGTTTTCTTTGACGAATCTATTTTCTCTATTGTGTCTTCAGTGTCAGAGATTCTCTGTTCCATCTCTTGTATTCGGTTGGTTATGTTTGTTTCTGTAGTTCCTGTTCGTTTAGTCAGGATTTCTATTTCCAGCATTCCCTCAGCTTGTGTTTTCTTTGTTGGCTCAATTTCGTTTTTCACATCTTGGAATGTTTCTTTCATCTATTTAATTATTTTTTCTTGGCTTTCTTTGATTTCTTCCAATTTTTTGTTTGTTTTTTCTTCCATTTCTTTAAGGGAATGTTTTATTTCCTCTTTAAGGGAGTTTTTCATTTCCTCTTTAATGGAGTTTTTCATTTCCTCTTTAAGAGAATTTTTTTT
>CABHPP010122763.1:28629-43332 GCA_902168425.1 Peromyscus attwateri | reverse complement strand
TCTTTAATGGAGTTTTTCATTTCCTCTTTAAGGGAATTTTTTATTTCCTCTTTAATGGAGATTTTCATTTCCTCTTTAAGGAAATTTTTTATTTCCTCTTTAAGAATATTTTTTATTTCTTCTTTAAGGGCCTCTATCATCTTCTTTAAGTCATTGTTAGGATTAATTTCTTCTGTTTCTTCTGTCTTGGTATGTTCAGGACTTAAAATTGTAGGGTCGGTAGGTTCTGGTGTTGTCATATAGGTCTTTATGTTGTTGCCTGTATTTTTCCGCTGGCGTCTACTCATCTCTTTCTCTGCTCAGTGTAGATGGTGTGAGACCCTAACCCTTCAGGCTTACACCTCTAAGCCTCAGAAATGAGAAACTTCAAGCACTGGGAAATGAGAAACTAAAAATCTGGTTCTCTGGGCAAGCTGACCACCCCTGTTCTCAGTCGGTGAGGTATATATTTACGATTCTGGTGATCTGGTTCGGTGGTTGTGTGGTCTTAATAAGTTCTTTTGAGAGCTTCTTGAAATACAGGATCCAAAGACACCTCTTACTCCGTGGCTTGCTGTATAGCTGGGTGGCTGGCCCCTGATGTCTTCCTCCTTCTCTGGCTCCTCGATCCTTCAGGTTCCTGCGAGCACCGCGGCGTCCTCCCTCGTTGCCTCTGTAGCCACAGCTGCACTGATCCCTGCCACGGAGCTCAGGTCTCGCATCCACTGTGCGGGTTCGTGTGTCCCTGATCCTTGTAGCTCCTCTTCTTGCGTTCACCCAGCTCTGTCGCGCCCCAAAGGGTCACCCAGGGAGCCACCGGCCGCTGCTCCTTCCCTGTGCTCGCTACGACCACGCCGCTTGTACTGTGCCTCTCACCCGTGCGCCCGATCCACTCACCCGCAGGCCTGGGGAGACCGCACAGGAAGGATCGATCCAAACCGCGGATTCCCGAGGAAGGCAGAGAAACTCTGATGCTCTAGCCAGCTTTTCTTAACTTAAATTAATCCTTCTATCTTTTTTCTCTGAGCTTTTATCTTTCACTTTTTCTGTATACCTTTTTTGACGTCTTTCTTTGTGGCCCTGTTCCTCATACTTCAACATCAGTCCATCATCCTATTTTGCTCTCACACACGGCCCACCAGCGGCAGCCGCCATCTTGATTCTTCAATTCCTTCAGATTTACTCTTCCTGGTTACTTTTTACTCTCCTTTGTCATCCATCCTGGCCAACTTCTCAGCTGGTTTTGTTTCCTCGGACTAGAAGCTTCTGTGTCCTCATCCCAATGGCTCTCAGCTGAACTGCTGCTTGAAAGCCTGAAGCTTAACCAGCCAAATGCTTAACCAGCCAAATGCTGCAGGGTGGAAATTTTGAGAGGGAATGGGCCATCTGGGCTCTGTTCTCTGGAGTGAGGTCTTAAAGGGAACTGGAGGGATGAAGTGTGAGGTGGATATGATCAAGATGCACTATATAAAATTTTCGCTGGGCGGTGGTGGTGCATGCCTTTAATCCCAGCACTCGGGAGGCAGAGCCAGGTGGATCTCTGTGAGTTCGAGGCCAGCCTGGGCTACCAAGTGAGTTCTAGGAAAGGCGCAAAGCTACACAGAGAAACCCTGTCTTGAAAAACCAAAAAAAAAAATTCAAAGGGTAAATATTATTTTAAAAGCTAGAAACTCCAAGAAAATACTTGATGAAGTGCCTGGTGTTAGAACCTAGGCAAATGAAAAACAAACAACCCCACAACCCACCCAGCCAGCCAAAGGGGAATTAGAGTCAGCACTTGTATGCAAAAGTGGATTCCAAAATTCAGATTCCAAGAATCATCCTGAAAAGTGTGCAGACATGGCAGCCATTTGGTAGAGCCAGACAGGATCCCTGGGCCAGCTTGTCTAGCAAGACTAGTTAGACTAGTGAGCTCCAGGTTCATCCACAGACCGCAGATGAAGTGAGGTGCTATGGAGAAAGACACCTGATAGCAACTCTGAACTCCACAGGCATGCGCCCACACATATGTGACCCTTTGTGAGCGTGCACCCCACATCCACATATGCAAAAACAAGACACCCCAACAATACAATGGAATATAACAAAACATAACATTCCCCCCACCAAACAAACCAAGAAGAGAGATAAAATGGAGGGAGCCAGCTTCTGAACCCATGGTGATGTTTCCCTTCATGCCTAATGTTGAACTGTTCTCATAATATTGGATCATTTGTTTTCACTACAGAGGTTTTTCTTGTCTTCTCTTCTTCCTCCATCAATATCTAGAGGAACAGACACCATTTTCTCCCATGAGCCACAGCGTGTACACCCTTGTGTCATTATGCACAGCAGTTTCCTTCCTTCTTCTTTCTCAATCCCTCTTCTCCAGCGGAGGTTCAGCTATTTTCCCTAGGAGTGGCGACTTGAAAGTCCTTCTGTCATTTCCCACAGGTGTCCCTTTCCTTATCCCTTGGTGGTCTGTCTCCTCCCTCTGTGCTCTACTGAGTGCCTGACCCTGTGTCAGTATCACATCTTGGTGACAGTCAGCAATCCGGTCAGCTCCTTATAAATAAGTCACCAGTCTCAAATAATTTGTGACATCAACACAAAATGAACCAGGACAACAGTTGTCATTAAACTGGGCTGTTCTCACAGCCTTGGAATGCCATCTCTGTTCATTCTGACCTACTATTCCACGGTAGAGTATGTGGAGGGACATGCTGGTGACCCCTGACACTCTCAGGCCACTTCAGATACTCTGGTCTGTGCCTTCCCTAAGTTCCTGGTACCATAAAGATATCTTGGTTACACATCCAGTGTCTCCCACCATGCCCTTTTTTGAGAGAGGATCTCTCTATGTAGCTCTAGTTGTCCTGGAACTCACTCTGTAGACAATACTGTCCTCAAACTCAAAGAGATCCACTTGCCTCTGCCTCCTGAGTACTGGGACTAAAGTGTGCACCACAATGCCTGGCCCAGTGTCTCTCTTGGTGCTGGACTTGTTCATGTGTCATCTTATTGTTTATGCCCCACAGATGCATCCAAGATCAGGGAAAGTGAAGACTCAATTTGGAGAAACAGAAGAGGCTCAAGATTCTAGATAGAACCATGAGATAAGACTGAGTACCAGGGCCCAATCTAGGTAGGGAAGAACACCTGGAAAAATCACTGTGGATGGCAGGCACAATAACCACTTATTTCCTTAGGTAATCTTTCTTACTGAATGCAAAAGTGGATGCAAGCTGGGTGGGGTGACCATAGGCTATAATGCCAGCACAGGAGAGGCTGAGGGAAGATGACCTCAAGTTTCAGACCAGTGGGCGGCATAGTGATTCTCATGCTATTCTGGACCATCATCCTGGTTTCCTTTCTGTCACTGTTGTAAAAGACCAAAGTAACTTTGGGAAGAAATGCCTTTTATTTCTGCTTATAGGTTATAGCCCATCTCTGAAAGAAGTCAGGCCAGGAATTCAAGCAGGAACTTCAGGTAGAAACCATAGAGGAATGCTGCTTGCTGGAGTGCTCAGACTCATGCCTCACTACTAGCTTTCTCATACTGCCCAGGATCATCTGCCGAGGGAGTATGCTGCCCAAAGCTGTCTGAAATCTACAACATTAATTAATAATCAAGACAATTCTCCCAAGACATACCACAGGCCAATGAGCTCTGGACAATGCCTTTACTGAGATTCCTTCCTCAGATGATTCTAGGCTGTGCTAAATGGACACTTACAGCTACTATGGTAGCTTGAATGTAATTGGCCCATACAATATCAAAGAGAGTGGCACTATCTGTAGGTGTGGCCTTGTTGAAGTACTTGTGGTCTTTTTGGAGGAAGTAAGTCACAGAGGATGTGAGATATGAGGTCACAGATATGCTCAAGCCACAGCCAGTGAGACAAACCATTTCCTTGCCTATAGGTTGAGATGTAGGAATCTCAGGTTTATCTCCAGCACCATGTCTACCGGCACACCACCATGTTGAACCATGATGATAATGGACTAAACCTTTGAAAATGTAAGCCACCCCAGTTAAATGATTTTCCATTCTAAGAGTTGCCATGGTCATGGTATCTCTTCACAGCAACAGGCACCCCAACTAAGACAGCTACCTAGGACAACTATGTTATAGCATAATTTTGTCATATTAAAAATGGTGTAGATGGAGATGTCGCTCAATGGTAAAGACAATTGCTGCCAAACTTAAGGACTTGATCTGTCCCTGGGGATCCCATGGTGAAAGTCAAGAACTAAGCCCTCAACATTGTCTTCTGACCTCCACACGTACAATGGCATGATCATCCAATAAACAAGGAAATGTAGTTTAAAGAAAATAGAAGTGATTGATGTTTGCTGACTTTCTATGGCTGATTATTTCTGTTTGATAATTATCAATAGAGGCCTTGCCTCAACTAATGGTCCAGAGCACTAACTCATGAATTCAATTCATCCTGGCTAAATGATATTTCAGATACATTCATTTCCCCTCTTCTTGCTACATTGACATTAGTTGAGTTCAAGCAGAACAGGGAGATAGAGTAAATGTTGATTTTCTTCAGTAATTTTCAAACTTTGCCTCCTGATTATTCTAGCATGCACAAGTTGGACTTGTGAAGTGAAGACATTTCAACAGCAAAATAAAATCACCTGAGATACTTTATTTTAAACTAATGGTTGGCACACAACCTGTTCCTAAAAACCCACGCCCATCCCTGCCCTAGTTGCCAGCCAGAAGGAAAGACTGCTGTGGGCAGACTCACCACCAAAACCCCCATTGGACGCTGCAATCTACAAGACCCATACCATACCCCAAACATACCCATCCCCTTGTGACCCAAGTGGCTTCCAGAGACACAGAATCCCCCAGCTCTCATTGGACCAAGAGGTGAGTGACTCTTCTCCCACCCAGATAGTCTCACCTCTATGTCATAGGCCCTAGGAGACAACCAGTTCTCAGGAACCCCCACCCATCTCTGCCCCAGTTGCCAGCCAGCAGGGAAGACTAGTGTGGGCAGGCTACTCCACCAAACCCTTCTTGGATCCTGCAATCTACAAGACCCATGCCCAACCCCAAACCTAAACAATCCCCTGTGACCCAAGTGGCTTCCTGAGACACAGAATCCACCAGCTCTTATTGGACCAAGAGTGGCATCCTGAAACACAGAATCCAACAGCTCTCATTGGACCAAGAGTGTCATCCTGAGACACAGAATCCAACAGCTCTCATTGGACCAAGAGATCTCATTGGAACAAGAGAGGCTTCTGGAGACAAAGAATCCACCAGTTCTGATTGGACTAAGAGCCCTGATAGGACCAAGAGTGGCTCCCTGAGACACAGAATCCAACAGCTCCAATTAGACCAAGAGCTAAGATTGGAGCAGAGTGGCCCCCTGAGACACAGACACAGCAAGCACAGATTGGACCAAGAGCAACTCGCTCAGACACAGGCACCTCTTGCACCTATTGGAGGAAGAGATAGGTAGATGCCAGTACAAAAAAAATGGCCAACAATATAAAAAGCAATATGGCATCACCATAACCCAGTGGTTCTACAACAGCAAGACCTGAACATCATGAAGAAGATGAAGAAGAAGAAGAAGAAGAAGAAGAAGAAGAAGAAGAAGAAGAAAGGAGAAGGAGAAAAGAAGAAGAAGAAAGCAACCTTAAAAATAACTTTATGGAGATGATGGAGGCCTTTAAAGAGGAAATGAAAAATTCCCTTAAAGAAATTAAGAAAAAGAAAACAAAAATGGGAAGAAATCAATAAATCCCTTAAAGAAAGCCAAGAAAAGCCAGGCAGTGGTGGTGCACGCCTTTAATCCCAGCACTTGGGAGGCAGAGCCAGGTGGATCTCTGTGAGTTCGAGGTCAGCCTGGGCTACCAAGTGAGTTCCAGGAAAGGCCAAAAGCTACACAGGGAAACCCTGTCTCAAAAAAACCAAAAAAAAAAAGGCCAAAAAAAACATTAGAAACCAATTAAACATGTGAATAAAACAGTTCAAGACCTGAAAATTGAAATAAAAACAGTGAAGAAGACAGAAACCAAGGAAATGCTGGAAGTAGAAAATCTGAGTAAACAAACAGGAACTACAGATGCAAGCATAAAGAACAGAATAGAAGACATGGAAGAGGGAATCTTTGGCATAGAGGATACAATTGAGGAAATAGATTCATCAGTCAAAGAAAACACCAAAGCCAAAAAAGTCATAACACAAAATGTCCAAGAAATCTGGGACACCATGAAGAGGCCAAACCTAAGAATAATAGGGATAGAAGAAGAAGAATACAACTCAAAGGCACAGAAAATATATTCAACAAAATCATGGAAGTAAACTTTCCCAAATTAAAGAAAAAATACCTATGAAGATACAAGAAGCTTATAGAACACCAAATAGACTAGTCCCCTCCCAAAAAAAAAGTCCCCTCGCCACATAATAATTTATTGACTAAACATACAAAATAAAGAAAGTATATTAAGAACAGCAAAGGAAAAAGGCCAAGTGGCTTATAAAAGGAGACCCATCAGAATAACACCCAACTTCTCAATGGAGACTCTGAAAGCCAGAAGACCCTGGACAGATGTAATACAGACACTAAGAGACCAAGGATGCCAGCCTAGACTAATGTACCCAGCAAAACTTTCAATCATCGTAGACGGAGTGAACAAGACATTCTAAGACAAAGCCAGATTTAAACAATACCTATCCACAAATCCAGGCCTACAGAAAGCACTAGAAGGAAAATTCCAACCTAAGGAAGTCAGATGCAACCACAAAAACACAGGCAATAGATAACCCCACATCAGCAAATCCCAAAGAAGGGCAACACACACACACACACACACACTACCACCAAAAGATAACAGGAACTAACAATCACTGGTCATTAATATCCCTTAATATCAATGGATTTAATTCACCTATAAAAAGACACAGGCTTACAGAATGGATATGAGGAAGCAGATAAGAAAATTGAATCATTTACAAAAGTTATATAAGGTCTGAGAGAAGCCTTCACAGATGTCTTACAAACTCTGTCTTTAGCAGTAAATGGATTTATACCAAATTCAGAAGCTACAGAGATGATAATTGAATCTTTGGCTTTTGAGAATGCTAATGCAGCATGCCAGAGGGTGATCAGGCCATTAAATGCCAGATCAACAACATTGGAGGATTGGATCAGGAACACAATTAATATTGAGTCTCGTGACCATGATAATATGTGGATAGGAGAGGTGACATCAAAAGCTTTGAGGAAAAATAATACTGACTATGGTAAACAAGGTCACCTGAAAGGGAACTGTAAACAGGGCATTCCTGGAAACAATGTTTGTTCAAAGAACAATGGCAACAGAATGCCACTCCTTTCTGGAATATGAAGATGGTATGGTAAAGGTAAACATTGGACTAATGAATGTCGATCAACAAGGGACAGACAAGGTAATCCTTTGGTCTGCCCTCAAGAAACTCCCAGAGGGACCTCATGCAGGCCTGCATGGGAAATTCAGTTCAGTCCTTTTCTGCCATCATAGAAGAAAACCCTTCTCAGAGCAATTAAATAAACAAATGCCTATTGTAAAAAAAAAACATACTGCTCGGTGTGATAGAACAACTGTAACACAGAGAACAGGAAATTCAGGAGAAACCATAAAGCAAATTTTTTGGTTAACTTCTTTAAATGAACAAAAACTAAAATTAAAAATATGAATAAATGACATTTTCTTGGAAGGTCTGGTAGACACATGTGTGAATGTTACAATAATTGCACCAGACTTTTAGCATCCAAATTGGTCTCTTCAGGAGGTAAATGTTTAGTTTTTAGGGGTTGGAACATTATCTCAAGTGAAACAGAGTGCAAGATGGGTCAAATGTATAGGGCCAGAAGGACAGAGGGGAAAATTAAAGCCGTATGTAGCTAATGTAGCTACAGACTTACCAGGCCATGATCAATTACAACAATGAAATACTCAGATTAACATCCCTCCAACCTCAGAGACAAACCATAAACTAACACATGTTTCTGAGAAAAACATTAGGAGTTATTATTATAAAGAACAGTCACCGGCATTCTACCCTAGAAGCGGGAATGGGGAATGAAAGGGACAAGAAACACAAAGAATTGAGAGCAAGACAGTATTCTGATCAAGCTGCAAAATTTTATTTTTCTCAGGTGGGTTTTATAGTAAGCAGACCAGGAAACTTTCTTTGGGAAAAGATCAGGGGACTGTTGAGTTGCCAAGCAACCCAACCAAGCAACCTAACCACAAAACATTGTTACTAATGGTCACTGTAGCAGAAAGATAAGGAAATGTTATTTTCTAATAACTCAGGACTTGTCCAGGCATGTCAAAAGTTTCTGGTTAGTGGCTCAATACAGGACAACAGAAACTTAACTCAGGCAGGCAATATGGCATGGCTCTTAAAATTGTCCTCAGCAACTGGCCATCCAGATTGTACAAGGATATGGCACAACAACTGCTGATCTTCCAAAGATGCCAACAGCTCTACCTTTAAAATGGTCAACAGACAAGCCTGTATGGGTTCAGCAAAGACCTTTAACAACAGAGAAACTCCAGGTTTTAGAAGAGCTGGTACAAGAGCAGTTAAATGCTCACCATATTGAAGAATCAACCAGCCCTTGGAATTCTCCTGTATTTGTTATTAAAAAGAAATCTGGAGCCGGGCGTTGGTGGCGCACGTCTTTAATCCCAGCACTCGGGAGGCAGAGGCAGGCGGATCTCTGTGAGTTCGAGGCCAGCCCGGGCTACCAAGTGAGCTCCAGGAAAGGCGCAAAGCTACACAGAGAAACCCTGTCTCGAAAAACCAAAAAAAAAATAAATAAATAAAAAGAAATCTGGTAAATGGAGAGTCATAACAGACCTAAGAGCAATTAACAAAGTAATTCAGTTAATGGGCTCTCTACAATCTGGAATTCCTTTGCCTACTTTGTTACCTAAAGGATGGTCTCTAACAGTTATCAATTTAAAAGACTGTTTCTTCTCAATACCCTTACAAGAAAAAGACAGAAAGATTTACCTTCATGGTGCCTACTTATAATAATTCTCAGCCGGTTAAGAGATATCAATGGAGGATTCTTCCACAAAGAATGTTAAATAGCCCAACACTGTGCCAATATTTTGTACAACAGCCATTGGAAGTAATATATAAACATAATACATTGGAAGTAATTTCCTAAATCTATCATTTATCCTTACATGGATGCTATTGTACTAGATAATTCAAATGCAGATAACTTAGAAAAAATGTTTGAAGAAATAAAGAAAATTTTGCCTTGTTGGGGATTACAAGTTGCTCCTGAAAAGATGCATAGAGAAGATTCTATTAATTATTTAAGATATAAAAGAGGTCTACAAAAAATTAGACTCAAATGATGGAAATTGGGAGAGATCGATTATGGACTCTTAATGACTTTCAAAAATATTCAGAGACATTTCCATTCTATGGACTGTTGTTGGGGTAAAAAAAAATGATGAACTGAGCAATTTGTTCAAACCTTAGAAGGTGACAAGGACTTAAATAGTGCAAGAGAATTATCAGCTGAAGTTGAGAGAGAATTGGCCTTGGTGGAAAAGAAAGTACAGGATGCACATGTGGATCCAAAGCTTGATTGCATTTTGGTTATTTTACACTCTAAGCATTCTCCTGCAAAAATTTTAATGCAGAGGGAAGATATTATATTGGAATATATATTTCTACAAAATAAACACAGTAAAAAAATTAAAATCTTATGTGGAAAAGATCTCTGACTTGATTTTAAAAGGAAAATTGAGACTTTGTCAATTAGCAAAATAGACCCGGCAGAAATTGTAGTACTTTTTACTAAGGAGGACATTGACAAATTATGGGCAGAAAGTGAACCTTGGCAAAGAGCTTGCAGTAATTTTTGGGGAGAGATTAACAGCAAGTATCCCAAAAGTGACAGAATTCAACTTATAAGGAGAGCTGATTGGATTCTGCCTTGCATTGTATGGGAAATACCCATATCTGGAGCCTGTACATTTTATACAGGTGTAAAAAAACAAAGAAAGGCAGGTTACAAAACAGAAATTTTTAGTAAAGTAGTTCAAAGTCCTTATAATTTGGTTCAAAAATCGGAATTGTATGCTATTCTGTTGGTATTAACGGATTTTTCAGAACCTCTCAACATAGTTACTGACTCTCAGTAATGCGAAAAAGTGGTCTTACATATTGAGACTGCAGAATTTATCACTGATGAATCATAATTAATTGTCTTATTTATTCAGTTACAAGATAAAATCAAAAATAGGAATTATTATATAACTCACTTCCGATCCCATACGGGTCTTATGGGCCCTCTAGCACAAGGTAATGATAAGATTGATAAAGTATTCATAGGAAATGTGCTGGAGGTCTCAGAATTTCATAAAAAAAAAAATCATGTCACCAGTAAGAGTTTAAAAAAGGATTTTTCCATAACCTGGCAACAAGCCAAGGAAATTGTAAGGAAATGTCCTACTTGTTCTTTTTACAATTAGCCTCCACTGCCAGCAGGATATAACCCAAAGGGTACTACTCATAGGAATGAATCTGGCGGATGGATGTGTTTCCATTTGCAGAATTTGGAAAATTGAAATATGTACACCATTAATACTTATTCAGGATTTTCAATGGGCAACTGCTCTGAGTTCTGAGAAAGCTGATTCTGTAATCATGCATTTGCTAGAAGTTTTGGCCATCATGGGTATACATGTACAAATTAAAACTGACAGTGCAGCCGGGCGTTGGTGGCGCACGCCTTTAATCCCAGCACTCGGGAGGCAGAGGCAGGCGGATCTCTGTGAGTTCGAGGCCAGCCTGGGCTACCAAGTGAGCTCCAGGAAAGGTGCAAAGCTACACAGAGAAACCCTGTCTCGAAAAACCAAAAAAAAAAAAAAAACTGACAGTGCCCCAGCATATGTCTCTAGTAAAATGAAACAGTTTTTGCCTATTACAATATAAAGCATATTACAGGTATACCACATAATCCTATGAGCCAAACTGTTATAGAAATGTCAAATAGAAATCTAAAGGATAAATCTAAATCTAAATAAACAGAAAGGGGTAACAAATGTCAAATAGAAATCTAAAGGATAAATCTAAATCTAAATAAACAGAAAGGGGTAACAAAACCCCCAGAAATAGATTACATAATGCTCTATTAACTTTGAATTTTCTCAATGCTAATGAGAAAGGAACAACAGCTGCAGAGAGACATTGGATAATAGAAAAAAACTACAAAATGAAATCAGCCTATATACTTTAAGGATGTACTGACCTCAGAATGGAAACCAGGATATGTGTTACATTGGGACCCGGTTTTGCTTTTGTTTCTACAGGAGAAGAAAAGCTGTGAATACCACCAAAATTGATAAAGGTTTGATTTGAACAAGAGAGACCTCTTTTTTTTTTTTTTTGTTTTTTTTGGTTTTTCGAGACAGGGTTTCTCTGTGTAGTTTTGCGCCTTTCCTGGATCTCACTTGGTAGCCCAGGCTGGCCTCGAACTCACAGAGATCCGCCTGCCTCTGCCTCCCGAGTGCTGGGATTAAAGGCGTGCGCCACCACCGCCCGTCAAGAGAGACCTCTTAATTAGAAGAGGTGATAGTTCATCAACCAACTTGACCAATCAATTTAAAATTAATTTATACCACTAGCAAATGCTTTACATTTAATCAGAGAAAGCTTGCCAAAAGGGAACCTACCCAAAGTTAGATGGGGAAGGGTTTTTGTTTTTGTCTTTCAGGAGAATGAAGGCTAAGGAATCTGAAGAAGACTGGACAAATGAGACATCTGAAGAAAAAGGACAAATCATTAAGAAAAAATGTCCCAAGAAAAAGAGTAAATAGGTGTATTGGTATATCACATATAAAATTTCATAAGTCTTCCTAAATGTTTGTTTCTGCTCTTCTCTACAGACATTTAGCACAAATGGTCTTCATTTAGTCTGAGTTAAATTAAAAATTAAAACTGGCTTTGGAGTTGTAGAATGGCTCTCTCCTTCTCTAAACCTAAGCATGCTTGTTAAAGAAAATGCAAAATCTCTGTATCATGTCAGAAGAGCCATCTGATATGGGACAGAAGAAAACCAAAATTAAGAGACTATTCTATTGCCAGTAATCTCAATTCTTTGTTTCTATTTTTATTCTTTAAAACTATTCTTAAGGTATGAATTTTATATCAAAATTTATAAGGTTTATATATATATATATTAAAATCTGTTATGATGTTAATAGTCATATAGAGTACTAACTAATTCTTTTTAAAAAAAGGCTTTATTTAGCCACCTATACTTCTTTTTGTGTTGGAGTCTCTATCAGTTTCTGCTGGGAATCATGACCAGGCCTAACAGCAAATTTGTAGTCTCCAAAAGGATGTTGGGGCCCTACAACGACAAATCCACATGGGCAATAATAATACCACTAATCTGACAAACATCACCCAAAGATCAGCTTTGGACTACAAACTGCTCAGGACAATTTCGAAATGGCTAGCTGAAATGATCCAGACTCACAGACTATTCGAGCGAGGACTTGAGATAAGCCCTGCACTTTTGTGTATGCAGAGACTGGACATCAAATGATACAGCTACCTCTCCCAGGACAGAAAATTAATCCAAATTTTTTCTTTTCAGGATCCCGTAAAGATGCCTTTGCCCAAAAACGGCAGGAAGTAATTTAAGAAAACAATGCCCACATTCCCAAGATGTGGGGAGGGCATATTTTTGGTCTTTCAATTGGGTGTTGAATAATTGTCATTATTTAGAATGGTTGGTTACAAGTTGTTTTTTTGAATATTTTTATTTTATAATTAATTTAATTACATATCAGCCACAGATTCCCCTGTCCTCCCTCCTCCCACCCCCCAGGTTTCCTCCCCAACCTACCACCAATTCCCACCTCCTCCAAGGCAAGGTCTCTCCTGGGGAGTCAGCCCAGCCTAGTAGACTCAGTTGAAGCAGGTCCAGTCCCCTCTCGCTACACCAAGGCTGAGCAAAGTGTTCCAGCATAGGCCCTAGGTTCCAAAAAGCCAGCTCGTGCACCAAAGAGAGGTCCCAGTTCCACTGCCTGGGGGCCTCCTAAACAGTTCAAGCTCATCAACTGCTCACTTATGCAGAGGGCCCACTCCAGTTCCATGGGGGCTCCTCAGATATTGGTCCACAGTTCATGTGTTCCTACTAGTTTGTCTGTTTGTCCCTGTGCTTTTTCCAATCTTGGTCTCAATATCTCTTGCTCATACAATCCCTCCTCTCTCTTGCCAACTGGACTCCTGGAGCTCCACCTGGCGCTTCCATCAGTCACTGGATGAGAGTTGTATCATGACAGTTAGAGTGTTCCGCTATTAGATCACCAGAGTAGGTCAGCTCAGGCACTATCTCGACCATTGCCAGTAGTCTATGGTGGAGGTATCTTTGTGGATTTCTGGGGACCTCTCTAGCACTCTGCTTCTCCCTATTCCCATGGGGTCTTCATTTATCATGGTATCTCTTTCCTTGTTATCCCACTCTGTTCCTGATCCAGCTGGGACCTCCCACTCCCCTAAGCTCTCTTTCCCCCTGACCCTTGCCTTCCATTATCCCCCTTACCCCCAGTTTGCTCATGTAGATCTCATCCATTTCTCTGTCATTGGGTGATTCCTGTGTCTTTCTTAGGGTCCTCTTTATCTGGTAGCCTCCCTGGAGTTGTGGGTTGCAGTCTCGTTATCCTTTGCTTTACATCTAGTATCCACTTATGAGTGAGTACATACCATGTTTGTCTTCCTGAGTCTGGGTTATCTCACTCAGGATGTTTTTTCTAGATCCATCAATTTGCCTGCAAACCTCATGATGTCATTGTTTTTTTCTGCTGAGTAGTACTCTATTATGTATATGTACCACATTTTATTCATCCATTCTTCAGTTGAAGGGCATCTAGGTTGTTTCCAGGTTCTAGCTATTACAAATAATGCTGATATGAACATAGTTGAGCATGTGTCCTTGTGGTATGATTGAGCATTCCTTGGGTATATGCCCAAGAGTGGTATAGCTGGGCCTTGAGGGAGGTTGATTCCCAATTTTTTAAGAAAGCGCCATATTGATTTCCAAAGTGGCTGTACAAGCTTGCATTCTCACCAACAGTGGAGAAGTGTTCCCCTTGCTCCACATCCTCTCCAACATAAGCTGTCTTCAGTGTTTTTGATCTTAGCCATTCTGACAGGTATAAGATAGTATCTCGGGCTGGAGAGATGGCTCAGCCGTTAAAGGCTAGGCTCACAACCAAAAAAGATAGTATCTCAGAGTCATTTTGATTTGCATTTCCCTGATGACTAAAGATGTTGAGCAATTCCTTAAATGTCTTTCAGCCATTTGAGCTTCTTCTGTTGAGAATTCTCTGTTTAGCTCTATAGCCCATTTCTTAATTGGACTGTTGGTTATGTTGATGTCTAATTTCTTAAGTTCTTTATATATTCTGGATATCAGCCCTCTGTCAGATGTGGGGTTGGTGAAGATCTTTTCCCATTCTGTAGGTTGTTGCTTTGTCTTGTTGACCATGCCCTTTGCCCTACAAAAGCTTCTCAGTTTCTTTTTTGTTTTGTTTTGTTTTGGTTTGGTTTGGTTTTGGTTTTTCGAGACAGGGTTTCTCTGTGTAGCTTTGCGCCTTTCCTGGAGCTCACTTGGTAGCCCAGGCTGGCCTCGAACTCACAGAGATCCACCTGGCTCTGTCTCCCGAGTGCTGGGATTAAAGGCGTGC
>CABHPP010122763.1:0-19128 GCA_902168425.1 Peromyscus attwateri | reverse complement strand
GGAAGAATCCCTTTACATTAGCTACTGATGCACATATGTAGATTAAAGTCTGAAAATTAGCAACCATGATAGTAATAATGATTTTAAATTAAAATATAATCATAGCTGTGAGGCTCTAGAGATATCTCAATGGATAAGAACATTTGCTGCACAAACATGAAACCCGAGTTTGAATCCTCAGTTGCCATGTAAAAAGCCAAGTGTGATAACACACACCTCTAACACTAACTCTGTGGATTACAGGGACCTTCTGACTGCCAACCACCTCCAGGTCTAATAAGAAACACCGTGTGGAGGAAATAGGGCAGGGAGTGGTTGAGGAAGACACTTGGGGCCTCCTCTGGCATTCACACAGGCATATGAGTGTACACATGTGCACACACATGCATATGCTACCTGAAGAAGATAAAAATCTGTAAGTGATTTTTAAGTGTGTAAAAAGATGAAGAGAGCCGGGCGGTGGTGGCGCACGCCTTTAATCCCAGCACTCGGGAGGCAGAGGCAGGCAGATCTCTGTGAGTTCGAGGCCAGCCTGGGCTACCAAGTGAGTTCCAGGAAAGGCGCAAAGCTACACAGAGAAACCCTGTCTCGAAAATACCAAAAAAAAAAAAAAAGATGAAGAGAACTAGGGTGTTTGTACAAAGAGGCTTTTCCAGGATGCTTCTTATTCAATACACAAAGAAACATAAATCTTTAGCACAGATTAAGGTAGAGAACACATGTACACAAGGGGCTCCAAGAAACCAGCACAGTTTGGGTGCATGCCTCCTGACTGGATGTCTGGAGTCAGATGTCTAGACATAGCTCCCAATCACTGTGCTGGGAAAGACCTGGGTAACACACAGAGACCACTGAAGGGTCCATCATGGCTACCCTTCATGTTTGGAACAAACTTGTGCCCCTGTGCTTCAAGAAAATTCCCTGGAGACAATAGCCATGTGCTTCTGTCTTCAACTCCGCAGAGGTATTCTTCTGCTAGAAAACCTTCCCACACATTTTCTGAGCTGTCTGACCACTCCCTGAGAGCTTCCTTGTCCCTACACCAGGGAGTCCTTGTTTACCTTTATGAGACTCATTGTCTTTGGAATTGTTACCAGTGTTCATCATCAGCTGAAGAAAATCCACTCGGTGCTGGAAGCAGAAAGAGAAGTTGCAAAAATAGAAGGTCAATGGTGAGGTCAGAGGTCAGAAGTGGATAAGCCATGCAGAAGCTTTGATTATTCAAGTTAGTGCTGCTGGAGTCATCATAGAACAAAAGTACCAGTGGCTAAACCAGGAAGCCATCCAGCTACTACATCAACCACATTTACAATAAATTACAAGAGAGACAGTTTTAAACAATAACTTTGATTTTTGAGAATGTTTTTGAAGGAGATGATAATAGTATTTCCCCATTTTTAATCATTTTTATGTATTCTTAGAGAATTTCATACATGTATACAATGAGATATGCTTGTATCCACCCCACCATTTCCTCCATTCGATCCTCTCTATCCCTTATAACATTGCTTCCTCAGACTTCACGACCTCTTCTATTTTAATAACTCACTGAGTCCAACTGGTGCTGCCCACATGTGCCTGGCTGTGGGGCCATCCACTGGAGCAGGGGAAACCTACTGGTGGCCACACCCTCCTTCTGCAGCCATCAACTACCAATAGTTCTTCAGTGAGGGGTGAGGCTTCCAGAGGTCCTCTCTCATCTATGCTGGAGATTTGGTCTTGTGTAGGTATTGTGCCTTGCCATTTTTTAAAATTTCAGTCCTTATGCAAGACATTTAGTTTTCTTTCCTATTGCTAATGGTTAATTCTTGTCTTATTTTCAATCAATTTTTCAAAACTCTAACTTATCCTCCCCCAGAAATGTTATTATTCTCTCTGGCTCTGTTTCTCTCTCTCAATCTAGCCTTCTCTATCTACCTTTAGTGATAGATGAAGGGAAGTACCCAGCTCACATGTTCACAGCCCAACACATTATTAAACCATGGACCTCTAAGGGGACTACCACTTTTTACCTTCTGGTTAGAATCCAGGCAATTTTCCTTCATTCTGTCCACAAACTTTTTGAAAAATGCTATTGAATCCTTTGGGAATATGGAGACATTTAACTTCTCATATATTGGGGTGAGGAATGGAAAGAGTACTGGAAATGATAGATAAAAAATAAGTTTTAGTGGAAATGCAAGTTTCATTTAGAGAAATCATGAAGCAATCTAAAGAATAAGTCACCAAGTCTCAACCAGAAGCCATTCTCTCTGTGACCTTGCTCACACTGGGTCACCACCATAATGCTCCTTCTGTACTACAAGGTCTGTACAGAAGGCTCAGTGCTTAGCACTGATTGCTCTTGCAGAAGACACAGGTTTGATTCCCAGCATCAACATGGCTGCACTTAGCCATCTGTAACCCCAGTTCCAGGGGATTCAATGCCCTCTTATGGCCTTGGCAGGCAATTCATTTATGTGGGAGGTATATGTGCAGGTAAAAAATCAATACACATGAAATAAAAATAAATAACTTTCAAAAATTTTAAAGCAATTCAGCTATGTAAGAGAGATGATCAAAAAGTCAGACGTTAAAACGTCTAACTTTGTTTTTTAATTGCATTAGGACTAGGAAAATGCTGATCAAAACCACAGGGCCAGCCCACAGCATATTCACTAAGGGGCAATGATCAAAGTCATGGGAGAGACAAGCATTGCAGAGCATGGAGAGCCTTGAACTCCCCTGCAGTTCTACAAGACATAGAAAACACTGTGGCTACTTTGGAAAACTTATGCTCGCTTGTTTACTATGTTAAAAATAGAGTTACTTCTTGACTCAGCAATGGTGATTCTGAATGTATACCCCTAAAACATAAAATCAAATATTTGAACATAACCTTGTATGCAAATGCCCCTAGCAGCAAAATTCATTGCAAACATATAAAACCAACTTCAATGTCCATCAACAGATGTGGAATATTACTTGTTCATAGACACAGCGGACTGTGATGCTTGCTTCCTTTAATAGTGTGCTCAATGACAGAGACCTGTCACAGAAACCACATAGTCTATGATCCCATTGATGTGAAAAACACAGAATATGTAAAGATACAGAAAGTGAATTGGTGGTGGCTTATGTCAAGGCTGCTTGAAGGATGATGGTGCAAATGTGCAACATGGCTAGAACTAAGTACTCTGCAGTTGACATTGGTAACAGGCCATGTGGACCATCAGTCAATGCAGACTCCTAAGTGATCAAAGTGCTGAGAATAAATGACTGTTGAGTGCTGGGCCCTACATGGAACATGTATACCAATACCCCTACCACTCAAGGCTCAAGGAACATCATGAAAGAGGGTGTGGGAATAAAGTAAAATCCTGGGAGTGGTGGTGTGAGATGCCATATCATGGACATGGCATGGCCCAAACATGAACTGACCACATGCATGAGATCACACCAATAATATTGGTCAGCATCCTGGCAGGCAGCACTGATTGGACTCAAAAGGGAAGGGATATAAATTGGGAGGAAGGTGTGTTGGGGTGTCTGAGGGAAAAGGGAGGTGAGGGTTAAGGGTAGGTATAATCAAGATAGATTGTATGCCTATATGATACTGTCAAAGGATAAATAAGCCAGGTTCCACCCTCCTGAATGCTTAAGGGAAGTTCCTTGTCTGGTATCCTGAATATTGGGCGTTAACAGATTAGAAGCAAGATTGTAAAACATCAGTAGCGAACTTCTGCCCTCCGGGGTCCTCCCATTGTGCTCTAAGCCTGTATTTAAGACCTCCTCCCCCCTTCAATAAATGACATTCGGCATTTAAAAATATTACATATATATATATATATATATATATAATTGAATGAATACTGCGAATGTAATCTATGAATATCACAAATGTGATTAATATCATGAGTGTAATTAATGAATATCATGAGTGTAATTTAAAAAATAAATAAAGTCAAAAAAAAAAAAAAAAGAGAGGGTCTCACTGTGCATCCCTGGCTAGCCTAGAACACTCTCTGTAGATCAGCCTGGCGCTTCAGTCCTCTAAAAAAAAAAAGGATAAATAAAAGAAATCTAAATCAAAGCCAGGACTGGTGGCATATGCATTACTCCCTGCACAGAAAAGGCTGAGGTAAGGGGATCACTGTGAGTTCAAGATCAGCCTGGTCTTCAGAACAACTTCCTGGCTGGCTATAGCAACACAGTCTGAAAGAAAAATGAAGTTCTCAAACAAAAGTAAGGGTTACACACATTTGAATACACTGAAAATATTGGATTGTGTCTTTAATGGGGTGAATTATATACCAATAGAGCTGTTAGTTCTGGTAAGTGTGGAAGAGAACGGCAGAACTGACCAACATGGCCACAGACAAGAGCAGAGGGTCAAAAGGCAGAAGAACCATCATACATACCTACTGACATGAATAATGGGTTGAAATAATCAAATTTCATGAGCTTCCTGGCCTTTTCCACAAAAAGGTCCTTTGGGTTGTTGAGGGAATCAACATTCACACCAAATGACGTGCTTGTGATCACATCTATGCCGTAGGCCCCAAGCACTCTGAGGAGAGAGACATGGGAATTTAACACATGCACCAAGATGTAGATGTAACCAACCATCTTATTAAATAAGAAACACAGAGCCGATTCAAAGAAGAAAACCAAGAGGTTAGAGCTAAGAGCCTTACCCTTCCGCTGCAGCTAGCCTCTTCAGCCAAGAGACCTCTCCGAAAAGAGAGCTACTTCCTGTCTGTTTGTCTTTATATAGCCTTCCTGTTCTGCCTTCTCATTGGTTGTAAACCCAACCACATGACTGCCTCGTCACTGCTTGTCTGTACAGACCTCCAGGTCTTCTATGGTTGGTATTGAGATTAAAGGCGTGTGTCTCCAATGCTGGCTGTGTCCTTGAACACACAGAGATCTACCTTGCTCTGCCTACCAAGTGCTGGGATTAAAGGCGTGCACCACCACCGCCCTGGCTTTCGCTATGGCTTGCTAATTGCTCTGACCCCTAGGCAACTTTATTTATTAACATACAAATAAAATCACATTTCAGCACAAATAAAATACCACTATACCAAGAAGCCTGAAAATTTCATATTCTTGGGAAGGACAGGTGAAATCACCTCAGTACTAACCAAGCATCTTCCCCTCCTACCCTCCCCCTACCTCGTGACCTTGGTACGACCATGTTTATTTTCTTTTTTTTTTGTTTTTTCGAGACAGGGTTTCTCTGTGTGGCTTTGCGCCTTTCCTGGAGCTCACTTGGTAGCCCAGGCTGGCCTCGAACTCACAGAGATCCGCCTGCCTCTGCCTCCCGAGTGCTGGGATTAAAGGCGTGCGCCACCAACGCCCGGCCCCATGTTTATTTTCTAACTGGATATTTTGTCATCTAGTGTCTAAGGGAAGAAGGAGCAGCTGGACCATGTGAGACACACAGATGATGACCCTTCTGCCCCAGTTGCCCTTCCTCCCCCAGAACCGCAGTACATGTATCACTACTTACTCTTTCATGGTGATAGGCTTGCCTTTCTCTGCCTCTCTTCTCAAGTACTTTACCAAAATATCTCCATACTGTTCAATGATGGGGAACACCTAAGCACAAAACACAAAGGCATCCATAGTTAAGTGTGGGGACTCAAGTCTCACAAACGTTTCACCTAAAAGTCCTTTCAGTCACCTCTTTGAGTTTTCCACTGGTGAAGGCGGGAGACAGCAAGGCTCGAATTCTCTTCCAATCCTCATCCTTAGACATGGAGATGGCTTTACTCATAATCCCCACTGGGCCCAAATCCTAGAGTCCAAAAAAAATACAAATTTGGCTTTCTGTAAGTCCAGAATTTTCCATAGTTGCAAAAGTGCTAAGTGGATATTGGAGTATAACAGTTAGTTACCAACTATTTACTATGGATGAACCCTCATGCCAGATGCAAAAATGTCAAAATTTCCTCACTGTCCATAAGAAATCAGGTACTCACTGGGCTGCTTGTTGAGATTTCAAATCTCTGTATTTCAGGATCCTTCTAAATGTAAATCTCTCTGTGGTTGGAAAATTAGTTCCAGGGATGGGGAGAAGATGGGAACTAGATACAGCAGATTCTCCAGAGCCATGCAGATGGCAAAAGGCTTGGGGACCGATGGAAAGTTATCTTTGCAACAGACAAGTTCTTTAGTTCTGTATTTACAACATTAGCAATGTGAAAAGTCGTTTTTCATATGGGGTGTGTGCATGTTTGTGTGTGTGTGTGTGTGTGTGTGTGTGTGTGTGTGTGTGTGTTTAGACTAGAGTTCCTGTGTACATGCTGATTTAGAGACCAGAGGTCTGGTAACTTCCTGTATAAGTCTCTAGTGCATTTTTTGAGGCAGGGTCTCTCATTGAATCTAGAAGGCTCTGGTTTGGCTAGAAAAGCTAGCCAACAAGCCCCTAGGATCTACCTATTTCCAAACACAGCTCTGAAGTAACACATGCATGCTGCTATGCCCAGCTTTTACATAGATTCTGGGGATCCAAACTCAGGTCCTTTACCCCTGAGCCATCTCCCTAGCCCTGAGACACTTAAAGGATTTGATGCTTGGGTTTTTAAAGATTTATTTTAGTATTGTATTTATGTATGTATGTATGTATGCATGAATAAATGCACGTGTGTTCAGTGTATTCAGAGGCCAGAGGAGGGAGTTGGTACTCCTAAAGCAGGATTTACAAGTGGTTGTGAGTCACTGGATGTAAATTTATGCATCCAACTCCCCATCCTCTTTCAGAGCTTTCAGACACGAAGCCACCTCTCTAGTCCCTGGTTTGTTTGCTTCGGAACTGTTTGCTTGTTTAGGAATAATGCTTTAGGAATCTGTTTTCCTTAATTCTTTATACAGTGATAAAAGAGAAAACATAATTCTATTTCTCTGGTGGGAACTTCCTTCTACCTTCCATACGTATAATTTATACTACTGTGTCGTCTTCCAACATGCCCTTATATTAAAGTGCTCAACACAACAGGAAGAAATGGAAATGGCTTCCACTTGATGAAGGGCAGCTGCAAACTAGGCCTTCAGCCAACTTCACCATGACCCAAGGCTGAATGAGGGCCAGAGAGATGGCTAGCAGGTAAAGGTGCTTGCTGCCAAGCCCATCAACGTGAGTTCAATCCCCAGGATCCACAGGGTAGAGAGAACCAATAGCTTTTCCCAGATAGATCAGTGGGATAGGCATGGTTTAAAAAAGAGAGAGAATATTGAACTTAGATCATACCTTACACAAAATTAGGTTTGCCATAGGTTTAAGGGCAAATCTCAAAATTGTATAATTTGTATTCAAGCAAACCCACACAGAAGGACCAGGTAAATAGTCATCAGACTTGACACTGACCCCAAAATCTATTGAGAAGGAAAATGGATACACAAGGTGAAGAGAAGAAGACAGGCCGAACATGGTAGCTAATGGACAACAAGAGGGAATTGTATGGTCAAGGAGCAGCTCTGTATTCTCAGTGTTTATCACCACACAAATCTAGACCTGTGGTTAAGTGTACTTCACCACACAGACATGAGAGAGGTCCTGTGAGACAGGAAATGTAAACACAATCTAGATGACAACAGTGTCCATCCACAACTAGACTACAATAATGTGGTATATTTACACTTCCTATTAGCAAAATGAATCCCCAGACCCTGCTTGTATGTTATTATGGAAGCCACTGTGAATTTATCTTTATTTCATTTTTTTTTCCTTTTTTTTTTTTTCTTGGTTTTTCGAGACAGGGTTTCTCTGTGTAGCTTTGCGCCTTTCCTGGAACACACTTTGGAGACCAGGCTGGCCTCGAACTCACGAAGATCCGCCTGGCTCTGCCTCCCGAGTGCTGGGATTAAAGGCGTGCGCCACCACCGCCCGGCTCATTTTTTTAAATTCATTAAGTATCCAGGAGGTGGCGGTGAATGCCCTTAATCCCAGCACTCAAGAGGCAGAGGCAGACAAATCTCTGTGATTTCGAGGACAATCAGGTCTATAGAGTGAGTTCTAGTACAGCCAGGACATATTAGAAACCCTGTCTTGAAAAACTCAAAAGAAAAAATAAAAATAAATACCCAGTATAACTGGGTGGTGCTGGCACATGGCTTTAATCCTAGAATTTGGGAGGCAGAGGCAGGTAGATCTTTGAGTATTGGCAAGACTGGTCTACAGAGTGAGTTCTCTAATAAACCAAACCAATCAATCAAAATAAATTCAATAAGTAAAATACAAAATTGTGCATTAGTAAATGGGGGAAGCTGGAGATATGGCACAACAGTTAGGACACTTGCTGCTCTTCTGGAGGAGCCAGGTTCAGTTCCCAGAACCCATGTCAGTCCACTCACAACTGCCTAGAACACCATACCCTCTTCTGGCTTTCACAGGAACCTACACACATATAACATTCACTCATATAGACACACATATATACACATAAATACAAATAACAATCATGAATCAACTTTTTAAATTAAAACAAAGTTACCTACCCGTCTGTTTGTGAAGACAGAATAGCATTCCTTCACTAGTACATTCTTGATCATCTCTGTGTTCGTGATAGCTAACACAGGTGTATGACCATCAAACAACCTGTGTGGGGAAAACAGCTGATTAACCCAAGTCAGGTTCTGAAGCCAGAACCCCAAATCTAGACTTTGATTCTCATGTTACATGACCCTCACTCTGGTTATACAACACATTGTCACAGGAGGTTCCAGTCCAACTTAGGGAGTCTGACTTCAGATCCAGTGGAGTCTTTGTAAAGTGATAGGTAATGTCAATCAAGACACTATGAGTCACTTAAAGACAAAATAGTTTGCAATAGGAATCTAGTAGATTCATTGCATCTAAGATAAACATTAGAATGAAAAAGTTGCTTCTCACTCTATCTAGGGCAATGGCAGAATGTATTAGTTGTTTGTTGAAGGTACCTAGACCTTGAAGTAATCATAGTAGAGAACAGTGACTGTTTTCTATGATTCCTAGGGTTGTTTTTTTCAAGGGGTTTTCCCTCTGTTGCATGACTTTAGTCACAAGTCTTGAGGTCTTGAATTATTGGGTATTGCAAACAGTGCACAGTAAGGACTGAAGTAGCCGGGGTGTGATGACTTCCTTCAGAGAACATCTAGAATAGATTAAAGGGACTTTGGTATACGGAACTCACTGTATCCCACTCAGTAAATATGCTTATGAACAGAGATTCGAGGTTCAGTTCACAGAAACTATTCCTTCGTGCTGCCAGAGAGCCTAAAATTAAATTCTGGAGGGTCTTTCCTTCTTTGAACATCCAGTACAACAGGAAACACCAGACATTTGGCACCCAACATTGTGGGCTCAGAGATGAGAGAGATCCAGACACTCCAGGACTGGAGGTGAAGTTTGTGCAGAAGAGGCAGTACTCCAGGATGGGATAAAGACATGGGGATTTCCCCACATCGGGAGCAGCAATATGTGTGGTTACTAAAGTGTTTGTTGAAAGGAAATGGAGTGAATGGGAAAGAAAAACAGCTTACAGAGCCTTTGGTGTTAGTTACAAGGCATTGCTACTGGTTTCATGCAACTCCTCATGTTTAATTAAAACTGACAGTGTGCAAGCAAGTGTTGAGAGCTTAATAGAGCTCATCAGAGAGAGAAGTCTCTATCAGTCAAGGTTCGGTCTTTATGGAATTTGATCTCAAATGCTCTGGATCTGATGCAGAGTGAGGAATCACAGAAAGTTCCACCTGAAGTCGAACAGGAAAGTAAAAAGGAAAACATTCAGGTTAGAAATTGTCAGTCAGCAGAGGAGAATGTTTTCTCACAGGAAGACAGAAATGTTGTTTCAGTGGAAGAAGAATGTGAGGAGGGTGAACATAATGGACATGAATCTCCTCTTCCTTCTTCAAACGAGAGGGACATAGAGACTCGAAAGGTTGAAATACTAGCTGCACCATTTCAAGAATTAAGGATACAAATGGATGAATCTAGAGACAAAGAATAAGAGAAATTTTAAAAAGGAATCTTCCTGGTAGAAAAAAAAAGGAAAGAAAAGGAAATTTAAAAAGAAATTTTCCCTGTTTAAAAAAAAAAGACTTTTCCTGATAGAATAAGAGAAATTATTTACTAAAGGCCTACAAATAGGAAGGTATGAGGAAAAATAAAAGGAGAAAATAAAACCACTTCCCAGTAGAAATAGAGGAAGGAGAAACCCCTTTCCCATAGAAAAGGGGATTCATATCAGCGGGATCTCAGAGTTCTCTGCTGTGTGATGCTGCAGGTGCTTTCTCTCAAGGACCACACAAAGCACAGTGAGGCAACAGCTGAACTCCAGAGGATGGTGGGTGGAGCTCCACTGCAGGATGCTCCTGCAGCTGGCCCAGGATGTACAATTTTCTTGTTTGTTTGCTTGCTTAATTTTGGTTTAAATGTGTTTGTTTTTCCCTCAGAGTGGGAATAACTCAATATTAAATGTCCTTTCATGGGAAATGTTTTTTTTTCTCCTAATAGCAGAAATAAGTCATTAACAATGATCCCTTCATGGGAGGAAAAATTAAAACAGGCCCAAGTGTACTATGGAAAACAATTGCAAAATGAAATACTAAGCCAATGCTGTTTGAATCTCCAGAGGTATTAGCCATTCATTATATGGAGGATATTCTCTTCTCTTGATCATCTGATTAATGCTTTGAATGAATGTTTAATTTACATAATAAATATATTCAAAGAGCAGTATTCATAATTTTGAACCATATCTTTGGGTATACTCTTGTTTGTTGCTACTGAGGATTTTGGCTCTGCTCTTTAAGCTGCTTTCTGGAGACTCTTGTTAAATTCTAAAAAATGCAGCACCTGAAACAGAGCAGGTTATGAGTTTATTAAATAATATGGCTGCAAAAAGAGGGCCATCAAAATAATTTCTTACTGACAAAGAGCCTATAACAATTATTTTTCTACTAAATAAAGTGCAGGTAAATTGTTTGTTCCATGTTGTTGATAATTGAAAGGCTGCTTTATTATGTTACTTGGGATCTATAAAAATGGATCCTCTTTTTAATATTTGATTAAAAATACTCCATGAGTATTGCCTAAATTTACCTATTAAAATCATATAGGGATTGTTTTTAATGCATTTGTAGATGGCTTTTTAAAAAGGACTAAGAGAATGTTTACACACAAATTCCACAGGCTCCACAAAAAATGATTGTGCCCACTGTGGGTTATAGAGCTCAAATTGATATGCCTACAATTTCAGAAACAGTTCATAAAATGATGTTAAAATGTGATACATTCGTAAAACAGGTCTTGAAAAAAATTATCAGTGAAAAACACAGGTGAGGAACCCAGGCCCCTGCCTGGACCCATGCCTTGACCATTCTGCAGCCACGACAGGCTGTGGAAAACACCCAACAGAATCGAGGCCCCTGGACAGCACAATGTGCCCTGAGCCCCCAACCTTGAGCCTAGCTCTAGTTACAGGAAAACCACATCAGATATCCTCATATAGTAAAAGAAGACAATTAAAAGTCAGCAAGTCAGGCGTTGGTGGCGCACACCTTTAATCCCAGCACTCAGAAGGCAGAGGCAGGCGGATCTCTGTGAGTTCGTGGTCAGCCTGGTCTACAAAGGTGAGTTCCAGGACAGTCTCCAAAGCTACACAGAGAAACCCTGTCTTGAAAAAAACAACAACAACAAAAGTCACAGCAAAGCAGGGTCATGATAAAGAAAAAATGTAGTAGGCACAACAACTGCTCAAAGAGATAATAGTTTTCTTGCAGCTGCAAACTAACCAAGGACAGCACCTCCAGATGGAGGTACATCAATCCTGAGTCTGCTCCTATGCAGTCTGAAAACCCGAACCCCCACTTGTCTCACCCCTTTGCTTTACTCCCTATAAAAACCCTGCCCGCTTGCTACTCCGGGTCTCTCCTGCTGTGCTGCTGTGTCAGATGGCCGGAGAGTCACAGTTAACTTGTAACACTACAAAGACTCTTTGCTTTGGCATCAGATTCAGTCTCTTGGTGTATTTTGGAGTTACCCTAGGTACATTTGAAAGTTCCACCGAGATTCCCAATCCCACCACAACCACTCTCCATTGAGTCTTATGGTGCCTATATCAGGTAACATCAAATTTGTCTTACAACCTTTTTTGGTTTCTGTTTCTGGCTATTTATGGCAGTGGGAGCTCTGTCTGTGAAGCCCGCATAAGATCTATGGTGAATTCAGTGGCAGGTCATGGGTTGGGGTCCTGAAAGACATCCCAGGGCTCCTCTGAGGTGTCAGGAAACCCATCTGAAGGGAATTCAATTCCTCTGGTTTTTCTGGAGAGGCTAAGCAGGTGGCGACTGCAAGCTGAGAGTCCAGTGACTCATTTTCAGATCTGTGCACGGCCGTCTGTCTTGTCTGTCATTGTCTGAGTGTTCATTGCTGTGTTTATTCCCTTGTTTGATGGTTGGAGCCAATTGAATACCCTAAGAACATGGACCAAACTAATAGTCACCCTACCCCATTAAGTCTGTTTCTTAACAACTTCAAGGATTTCAGGGACCATGGACACAGTTGGGTTAGAAGATCTGAAACCTGTACACCTGAGGAACCTGTGTGAGCAGAAATAGAATGCCATTTACACTACCTGGCCACAAGAGGGCACTTTTCACCTATCTGTTATAGGAAAGACCAAGGATGCCATTCAGAAAGAACATCATGACCAGCTCCCATACATTTCCATGTGGGAAGACGTGGTCTACTACCTCCACCCTGGCTTAGGTCCCTGGTTTCATCTCAGCTGCCAAAAGAGTTTCAGATTTTTACACTGAGAAAGGAGGGGCAACGCAAGAAAGCTACCTCTGCTGCCTGCCACCCCACTTCCCCATCTTGCAAGGTAGAATGGAGAAAGAGTTCTTCCTCACACCTCTGCCCTGTCCTTAGCTCTTTCCCTTCTGAACCCTCCATAGGTTCCCCTAGCCCTCCAGGGAGAAGCTGAGGGGATGGCTCAGCCTGCAGATCTGCCAGTGGCCAGGCCCCCTACACCTATGGATGCACCCTCTTTGAAGACTCCTCAGGACCTCAGCCAGACTCCACCGCCCTACCTCTTCAGGTGCTCAGGCACTGGTATGAACAGAGAATTGAGACTGATCATTACTGGCCTTTTGCAATGGTTGATCTATATAACTGGAAAAACCAATCCCCCCTCTTCACAGAAAACCTAAAAGGGCTTATTAACCTGTTAGATTCGGTGATATTTACACACCTCCCAACCTGGGATGATTGTCAGCAGATAGTGCAGATTTTGTTCACAACAGAGGAGAAGGGACTAATTGTGGGGGAAGCCCAGAAGTCAGTTTTTGATCCGAAACCACCCTACCACTGATCAATCTCTCATCAATGCAGGATTCCAGCTGACCAAACCTGAATGGAATTTCAATATACCTGAAGGTAGGGAGAGTCTTAAAATGCACTGCCAGATTCTAACGGGGGATCTCCAGGACGCAGCATTGTGACCCATTAATTTGGCCAAAATTAATAGCATATCACAAGAACCAGCTGAATCCCAACAGCCTTTTTAGAGCAGCTGGTGGAGGCATTCATGACCTGATCTCCAATGGATCCTGAGGCAGCGAATAACAAATTGGCTGTGATCCTGGCCTTTGTTAATCAGGCCACCTCAGACATTTGAAAGAATCTACAGAAAATTGATAATCTAGTAGGGAAATCTTTATCTGAACTACTAGAGGTGGCAGCAAAGGTATACAACAACAGAGACCCCAGAGGAAAAACAGGCCAGGTTAAGGGCTGAAGAAAATGATCGGGGATAGGGGAGGGGACAGAATAAAGGCTTCAGAGAATGAAAGACAAAGACAGCTGAGGCAATAGGCAGTCACATGACATGGCATGCTTATTCCTAGCAGTCATGGTTTCAGACCCAGAGGAAAGACAGAAGTAATCCTTCCTTCCAGAGAGCGATGCCCCCTCTGCAGAGAGACCAATGTGCCTACTCTAAAGAAATGGCCTCTTGGGCAAGGAATTGCCCTAATAAAGAAGGACATGAAAAGCTGCCTCCCCAGGTGTTAACAACAAAGGAAGAGGAAGAAAGTGATTGAAGGGGATGGGGTTTGAGTCCCCTCCCCAAACCTAGGGTAATATTAACATTGGAGGGGAGGCCTGTCCAATTCATGGTAGATACAGGCACACAACATTCAGTTCTGACAGAAACTGTGGGCCCTATAACCAAGAAAAAGGTATGGGTACAGGGAGCCACTGGCATGAACCAATACCCATGGACTCCCCAAAGACAGGTGGATCTTGGCTTGTCCTGGGTATCCCATTCTTTTCTGGTCATGCCTGACTGTCCATAACCCCTTCTAGGAAGAGACTTGCTAACTAAAATTGGAGCTCAAATAACATTTGAACAGGATAGGGTGGCAGTAACAGACGTAAAAGGAAAATCAAAACAAGTCCTAACAGTACAATTGGAAGATGAATATAGAGTGTATGAATAGCCATCCCCGTGCCAAGAATTGGGTTCTTGGCTGAAATTATACCCAGAGGCATTTGTGGAGACAGGGGGTCCTGGACTGGCTCAACACTGACCCCCATCTTGGTGGAATTAAAATCGTGGGCTATCGAGGCATGGATCTGTCAATATCCCATGTCAGCAGAAGCACAGATGTCTATCAAACCCCCGCATCCATCGCCTACTTGACCAAAAGATTTTAAAACCTTGTCAGTCATCCTGGAGCACCCTTTACTCCTGGTCAAGAAGCCAAACTCTGATGACTACCACCCAGTCCAGGACTTGAGGAAGGTTAATAAATGGGTCATTGACATTCACCCCATAGTCCCGAATCCATATACTCTTCTGAGTTCATTGTCACATAGTCTACAAAGGTATCCTGTGCTAGATTTAAAAAATGCTTTCTCCAGCCTGTCGCTGTCCCCCCAGACCCAGGCTTACTTTGCCTTTGAATGGCATGACCCGGAAAAAGGATTCAGCTGGCAGCAGATTTCCTGTATCGTGAGCTAGTTAATTTCCCTCATTAAGGAACAGATAAACACAGTACAGCTAATGGTGCTGAGGTCTCAGTACCTTCCCTTAGGGACCCTCAGAGAGAATCCATGATTAGGAAAGGAGGGGAAATGAGGAACCAAGCCCCCTGCCCAGACGCATTCCTTGAATATTCTACAACTATGACAGGCTACGGAAAACACCCAACAGAATGTACGCCTCTGGCATTATATGCCCGTGAGCCCCCAAACCTGAGCCTAGCTCTAGTTACAGGAAAACCCTGCCAGATGTCCTCATACAGTAAAAGAAGCCAGTTAAAAGTTACAGCAAATTGGGGTCATGATAAAGAAAAAAATGTAGTGGCCACAACGACTGCTGAAAGATATAATAGTTTTCTTGTAGCTGCAAACTAACCAAGGACAACACCTCCAGATGCAGGTACATCAATCCTGAGTCTGCTCCTATGTAGTCTGTAGAACCCAAACCCCACTCATTCACCCTTCTTGCTTTACTCCTTATAAACACCCTGCCTCCATGCTACTCAGGCTCTCTGCTGCTCTGCTGCCATGTCAGATGAATGGATATTTTTGAGTTAACTCATCACAATACAAAGACTCTTTGCTTTGCATTGGATTGGGTCTCTTGGTGGTTTTCGGGGGACTCTGGGTATAACAACAGGCTATGCAGGTTGCCCAGGAACAAGACAAGGCAGAAATTGGCAACAAGAATTTGAAATAGGGGCCACTGCTGCAAGCCAAACTGCTCTGCCTTTCAAATAGTTAACTAATAAACCTGTATGGGTGGAACAGTGGCCCATAATTTAAAAAAAAAATTACAGATGCTGGAGCAAGTAGTACAAAACAGTTAGATGCTAAACACACTGAAAAACTACTAAGCCTTGGCATGATCCTGTATTTATAATTTTAAAAAATCTAAAAAATGGCAGGTGTTGGCTGATTTAAAAGCTTTAACCAATGAAATTCAACCTATGGGTCTTTTAGAGCCTAGAATTCCACTATCATCTTTATTGCCTAAGGCTTGGCTTATTATAGTTTTGGTTTGTTTGTTTTGGGTTTTTTTTTTGTTGTTGTTGTTGTTGTTTTTACTATTCCCTTGCAGGAACAAGATAAAGAAAAAATTGTTTTTATAGTTCCTACTTATAATAATGCCCAAGCATGTAAAAAGGATATAAATGGAAAGTCCTTCTGAAGGAAATGGTAAACAGTGCAATGTTATGTCAATATTTAAATATGTAAAGAATCCACTAGAAGTAGTTTGTAAACAATTTCCTCAATCCATTATTTATCATTATGTTCAGGATAGTTGATCACTGTGAACACTGAGTTACATTAATTAAATAAAATCAACCTTGGTTCAAGAGGCAAAGCCAGCAACTAGTTGACAGGAAGTAGCCATAGAGACTTAATTAAAGGGAGCCTGGAAAATAGATAGAGAAATGCACAGGAAGTAGTGAGGAGGGACTTGGAGTTTGGTGGTCCTATTTGGATTGGGACGGGAAAGGAAAGCTCTCTTTCTGAGACTTCAGCTAAGGAGGAAGGTCAGCTCGTTGCTCCCCTGCCTTTGTGAGCTTGCAGGTTTTCACCCCAGCATCTGACTCCCAAGTCTTCATTGGAAAATCATAAGATTGAGATTTAGTTTTAAAACACCATTATATGTGTAATATCTTAATAGCTGCCTCTGATTTCAATATCCTCGAAAAGGTGTTTGCTGAGGTGCAACAGATTTTACTTCAATGGGGATTGTAAATGGCTCCTGAAAAAATTTCAAGAGGAGACTCCTTTAATTAATTAGGATTTAAATTAAGTAAACAGAGAATCCAGCCACAAAAAGAACAGATTAGAAGAAATGAATCACATATACTTCATGATTTTCAAAATTTATTGGGAGATATTAATTGGTTGTGACCTAACAATTGGACTGACTACTCAAGAATTAAGTAGTTTATTTCAAATTTCACAAAGTGACTCAGATTGAAACAGTCCCAGGCATTGAACAACTCAGGCAGAAAAGGAGTTGGCCAAAGTAGAACGGAAATTACAAGATGTTTATGTAGATCTATTAGATCTCACAAACTGAATGTATTTTAGTAATTTTACCTTCTACTTATTCACCTACTGGACTCATTATGCAATGGGAAGAGAATATTTTAAAATGGATATATTTTTGCTCATAAACAGTGTGTAAAGTCAAAAACCTACAAAGGAAAGGTTTCTGAATTAATTATAAAAGGAAGATTGAGACTTTGTCAATTGTCAGACATGGATCCAGCTAAGATTGTAGTACCTCACACTAACATTGAAATTATGCAATTATGGGTAATTAATGATGACTGACAAAGAGCCTGTAGCAATTATTTAGGAGAAATCTACAATAAATATGCCAAAAGTAAAGAACTTCAATTTATAAAAAGAACTGAATGGATTCTTCCCCACAGTAAAAAGAATACCTATTTCTGGGGCTCTTATATTTTATACTGATACAAATAAATTAGGAATGGCTGGTTGTAAAGCAGGAAGTAGTCCAAAGTCCATATGCTTCAGTCCAAAAATCAGAATTATATGCCATTATAATGGTTTTATTAAATTTTAATGAGTCTCTTAATATACTTACTGATTCCCAATATTCAAAAAGTGTTGAATTATATATAGAAACTGTTCAACTTATTCCTGATAAGTCAGAATTAACTTTTTCATTCATACAACTGCCACAAGCAATCTGGGAAAGAAATTATCCACTATATATCATTCACATTTGGTCTCTTACAAGATCCACAGGGCTGGGCTGGAGAGATGACTCAGCCGTTAAAGGCTAGGCTCACAACCAAAAATATAAGATCCACAGGGCTATTAGAAAAAGGAAATGAAGAAGTTAATCAACTACTAATAGAAAATATGTTAGAAACTTCAAAATGTCATAAAAACATCATGTTAATAGTTAAGGCTTAAAGTAAAAAATATCCGTTACCTGGTGACAAACTAAATAAAGTACAAAAAACATTGTCCTACATGTTCTTGGTACAGTCAAATTCCTTTACGAGCAGGAATCAATCCTAAGGGTACTCAAAGAAATGAAATTTGGAAAATGGATGTATTTCACTTAGCAGAATTTGGAAAAAATTAAGTATATTCATCATACCAATGATGCATATTCTGGATTTTAATGGGTATCTGCCATAAGTTCTTAAAAGGCTGATTCTGTAATTACACATTTATTAGAAACAATGGCTATAATGGGCATACCAATACAAATTAAAACTGATAAGGGGTATCTTCACTGTGTGGCTGCATAATCTTGAAGGTAATTAAAACAGCTTAAACAAAAGGGGGAAATGTAGTGGGAGGCTAATAGAGTCATTGTATCCTGGATAAACATTATAATGAAAAATTTGTTTCTCACTGTCTCTATGGTAATATGTATTAGTTGTTTGTTGAAGGTACCTAGACCTTGAGGAAATCATAGTAGAGAACAGTGACTGTTTTCTGTGATTTATAAAGTTGTTTTTCTGAAGGGGTTTTCCCTCTGTTGCATGACTTTAGTCACAGGACTATCCAGGCATGCTTGCAGATCTTGAATTATTGGGTACTGCAAACAGTGCACAATAAGGACTGAGGTTGCAGGGGTGTGACGACTTCCTTCAGAGAACATATAGAATAAATCAAAGGTACTTTAATATGAGGAACTTGTTGTACCCCAAACACAACTTTCCTGTACTCTCAGTATATATGCTTCTGAACAGAGGCTCAAGGTTCAGTTCACAGAAACTGTTCCTCCCTGCTGCCAGGGAGCCTAAATTAAATTTTGGAGTAACTCATTACTTAAGTGTCTGGAGCAATATGAAACACCCAACAACAGTTCCAAATGACATCATAATTAGACACAACAAATGGAATTTTTAAGTCTAGATGTGAATATGTGAGAGTTGTTTATATCCTTTTCTGATATTTGCATATTGAAAATATTGTAAGGGAGCCGGGCGGTGGTGGCGCACGCCTTTAATCCCAGCACTCGGGAGGCAGAGGCAGGCGGATCTCTGTGAGTTCAAGGCCAAGCCTGGTCTACCAAGTGAGTTCCAGGAAAGGCGCAAAGCTACACAGAGAAACCCTGTCTCGAAAAACCAAAAAAAAAAAAAAAAAAA
>CABHPP010122761.1:61206-89983 GCA_902168425.1 Peromyscus attwateri | reverse complement strand
GAGAGAGAGAGAGAGAGAGAGAGAGAGAGAGAGAGAGAGAGAGAGAACAGAGATAAGCAGAGGTTCAGATACAAGAAGAAAAGATATTGTTCATAGAGGTCTCTGGGTGCTGTTTACCAACTCCTCCCTGTCTCCACAGACAGGGAGGTCAGAAGTAAAAGAGGACATCTTTATGCTCCAGAACCAATGTGTGGCGCCAGGGCAGCTCCTGTGGCAGTGGGATGGCTGCCAGGCCTATGGCTGCTCCTTCCTCAGAACTGGGAGGTGAGTGTAGAGGTTGAGGAGAACATGAATCCCCAAAAGCATCCCTTCCCAGACTTTCCTTCTGGGAGGAGAGAACCTTGTGTCCCCAGCTCTAGGAGAAGAACCTGGCTCACAAGCTCTCACTCAGGTGTCCTTCCACTGTGTCCATCCTGTGCCAGCTGAGCTCTGTACCCCGGCCCTGGCCAGGCATGAAGTTGCCACGGCCCTGTGAGCCACATCCTCACACACTATCTTAGTTAACTCAGTCTCTTCACATACTCAGTCCTGAGCAAGATCTCTGAACATGAGCCCAGCAGTGGGGTAGAGGCAAAAAGTGGACAAATTCCAATCCTGGCTGCAGTTTCATGTCTAAGTGTGTTTTCTGTCTCCTACTTCTTACCTGCAAGTTTCCAGATCTTTCCTGCCATCCCCCTCTCTCCTCCAAGACTCTGCCATCTCTGGATTGAGAAGGTCAGTGGTACCCATTTCCCAGGAAGTTGCATTCAAAGCCTGTGTCCCCTGGTGGGACCCATGCCTGGTCACCTCTACGAGCAGAACAAAGCGTGTGGGATGGGGTGATATCTCAAGCTCTACCACCAGGCCCTGGTACACCTTGAAGAGCAGTTCTGGAAAGTGACAGCCCCTGTGACGTAACAAGCTGCTGTTCGCTGTGGGACAGACTGGGAAGATGAGAAGAGGTGGCGCTTAGCACCAGCTAATAGTGAAGTGCCACAGAGTAAAGTAAAGGCCAGCTCCAGTGGAGGCAGAGGGAGAGAAGCTGGCTGGGTTCCTTAGGTAACACCACACAGGGCTCCTCACTCTAAAGTTAAGGCAGCATCCTTTATGGAGCATACCTCCTGTTCTAGGTACCAAGAGCCTGTTGAATTACATGACCTTGAAAGCCTTCTCATAGCCTGAAGCATCAGCATTCATCATCTCCCAGTTTCTAGAGGTTGAAGACAAAAGCACGAAGAGGTTATTCAAGGTAAATAAATAAAGAGCTTGTTCAAGGTACACATTCTGTTCTCCATGGATATGTCTGCTCTTGCCCTGGTACCCTGGGTTTTTGGCCCATGAGACACTGGAGGAAATTTATGCTTTTCAGGTCCCTCTTTTGCATAGACCAAGAGACTAAACACAGACCATGTGGTCCCTGGGCCAGGACTGTCCAGAAGCTTCTCTCCTTACCGTTTGAAATGATGAACAGCTTAGTTTTACATAATCTATGCACATGGTCCTAAATTCTGATGCTGCAAGAGGAAATAGAAAAGTAAGTCACTTGCTAGTGTCCTTGGCCTGAAAGCACGGTGTAGAACCCTGCAGAGTGAGCCTACCCTGGCTGTTCTGTTGGGAAATATTATTTTAAAGTGTGTTGCATTTTTTCCTACTGCTTTTGTTAAAATTCAAAGATATGTTGATTAAATAAAATTAACCTGTAAGCAGGAGGCTGAGACAGCAAGTAGCTGACAGGAAGTGATAAGAATGAACCACGAGTAGCAAGAGTTTTTTAAATGGGGACCGAGAGAAGGATGTGGGTTTTTTTGGAAGCTGCCAGCAAAGGGAGAAGGTTAGCTACTGGCTATTCAGCCTCTCTGAGCAAGCAGAATTGCATCTAAACCGTTGACTCATGAGTTCTTTAGATTTAGATAAGTTCCCTTAGTAGCCTTGCAAAAGTCAGTGCCTGAGGAAACAGAGTCTCCTCAGGCTGCAGCCCTTGCTGTGGAAGCCCTTGCTCAAGGGTCAGCCATTGTAGATAATAAGAAACAGTTAACAACACTGTTCTTTTTTCAGTTCCAAAGCAATTTGGGACAAGTCTCAGCAGTTAAGATCTGCAGGTGCAGATTCCCAGCCTTTTGGTGCCAGAAAGCTCCCTGATATCCAGAGGGACAAGGGCCAGTGAGGGCAATTGCTGGTCCATGGACTGTGTGACTCGGAAGAAACTCAGTCCCTCTGACAGCTTTCCAAGGACACAGCAGCAGTTACTAAATGTTGAGGATCAAGAGGTCTTACTCCTGCTCTGGGATTTTTGCTGCTGTGTCAAACCAGCTTTCGATAGAATTAACATCATTGAAAAAGTTACAAGTATGGGAAGACAGTTCAGTGGATAAAGTGCTTAACAAACATGAAGACCTGAGTTCAGATCTCTAGAAACCATAACAGCTGGGTATGGTAGTGCATGTCTGTACCCCAGTGCTGGAGAGAATGGAGACAGTAAGGTCCCTGAAATTTGCTGATTAGCCAGCCTCAGTGAAACAGTGAGACCCAGATCAGTGCGGAACCTTGTCTCCAAATAATAATGTCATTAGGCTTTGTTGGACCCAAAGTCTGATGTCCCCAAAGACCACCAAGAGACCGATCCAAATGTAAAAGCAAAGAGTCTTCAATTCAAGAGTTTAAACTCGGGCCCCTGTACATCCGTCTCAGCGGTGGAGTGCGAGGGACCCCAAGCAGGAACAGGATAAGATTTTTATAGTGGTTAGGGTCGGGGGTCTAGGGGAATTCCAACTCTATATGGTTACAAGCTCAGGACTGGTGCTTACTTCAGGTTGGAGATGCTTGGTTTGAACTGATTGGAGAGTTGCAGCTGCAAGGAAATTGCCATATCCTCTAGCAGTTTATGTCATCGCATCTGTATCACGAGCAGACCCATTTCCTCTGACAGTTAGACTTCCCATTTTTATCTGCAGGAAACTCATTCCCTCTGACAGCTATGGTATGCAATCTATAACAGCAGAAAACATCCCACAGGACATATCTGGTGCTCTGTTTAGTATGGCAGTTATGTTATATCCTATCCTTTAGGTTATGGCAGGAAATGTCTGGAACTTGTTTTTGTGTAGCTCCTAATTGTCTGGGTCTAGGGGCGGGGGGCAGCACATCCTCTGGTGGGTTTTTTTTTAGAATAATTTGTTCCAGGGCCTGCTGCCCCCTGTCTGACCCTTCTCTAAGGTGGCTGCAACCCTGTCATCCTCTCAGGCTTGACAGCTGCTCAGCAGCTGATAACACTTGCTGTTCTTGCAGAGGATCTGAGTTTGGTTCCTACCACGCACACTTGGCAGCTCACAACTCCAGCTCCAGGGGATCCAACACCCTTTTCTGGCCTTCATGGTCGCCTGTACCGCATGTGTACATTCACATACACACATGTGCGTAAAATAAAAATTTTAAAAGGTGGATAATTTATAAGGCAACACCTGATATTAACCTCTGGCCTCCAGACATATATGCACAAGCAAGTGTAACCTGCACATAACATGTCCAGGTGAGTGTACCTGCATACACATGCACACATAAATACAAACCCAATCAAACAAAAGACCTTATAGGTACTCCTAAGGAAAGCAGAGAATGGATGCCCACAAGGCACACATCTGGGCATGTTTGGACCAGTAATTCCACAGTAAGGCCTGTGGTTCTTCCTATAGACACATGATAAGGATGAATAACCTGTGTGAAAGCCTTTCCCTGCAGCACTGAAAGGAAGGAGCTGCTGTTTAACTGTGGGAAGAATGATTGGCTTAGCCACATGTGGACAGCAAAGTCTCCAGCACCTCCAAGACCTCACTACAGATTCAGAAAACAATGGTATGTGTATTTCATGTAATACATGCACATACTGTCTTCTCAGTGGACACAGCATATCTGCCAAGGCCTAAAAGAGAGTGGCAATTGGTAGCTGGGGACACTGGAGAAATCTTGAATTGTTTGTGCAGTATATGTTCAAATTATAAACAAAAATAAAAATATTAGTCATCCCTTATTTGAAATAAATAAAGCCATGAAATAAGTAAAGATCTTCCCAGCTTCGCTAGAGGTCACAGGACCCTGGCTTTTGGTGGCCTGTTCCTGGGGTCATGGAAGACACATGGCGCCATTGTCTGTGCTCCTTCCTTTGAAGTTAGCTCATCTTGTCTCCTGATTTCCTCCTAGGGCTGATATGGAAGACGATTAAAGTTTTATTGTTTTTGATTGATATGGTCCTCAAGCCTCACCCCTTGGCAGCCACTGCAAGGTCACATCTACCCCAGGACCACATAAAAAGGGCCACATCCTGCTCTGAGAATAACTCTGGCAGTGCTGTTGGCATCAGACTGGAGTCTGACAGGGCTGCAGAGAGAGGCAGTGGGACCATGGACATCAGGAAGGGTGAGTGAGTACAATCTGCACAGTAGCACCTTGGCCTTCTGAGCACCTGTTGCTGCCCAGCCCTCTCATCCAGCCATTTGCCCAGGGTGCCTGGGCCATTGTCCTCCTGCCTAATCCATGGCTTGTTGTCTTATTCATTAAAGAAAGTCAACTCTCAGATACACAATAATCAGATTCCCCAATTGCAAGAATAATGCCTGTTCACTTTTACTCATGCTCCCTCATGCTGACCACATTTAGTTTTTCATGTGAGTCTGTTAGAGTCTTCTGTGAGCTGGCATCAAGCATTATGCAGCCTCTTTCTGGATGTAGAGCCATGGTTTGGGCAAGGAATGACTACTTTAGAGCTCTGCAAAGGGGTGTAGTTTGAGTGACATTGAATGAAAAACATGATTCTTCGTAGTCCCTAGGCCACTTCGATTCTTCAGAAGGTTGAATGCTTGTCCACATTCAGAGGAGGAGTATGGCAGGGCCAGGGGCTTGGTAAAGGCTGTGTGTGCTAGGAGGGATCTGCTGGTCAGGGGGATGGTTGAGGTTGAAGTTTGCTATACACTGGCTAGCAGTGTGGCTTTGGGTTTTCTCAGCCATCATAAAAGACAAGTCTGTGAAAAGTGCTTTGCGAATGACTAAGGACAGCTGTCGGCTTGTTCATGTCAATTTGACACAGGCTAGAGTCATTTGAGAGGAGGGAACCACAACTGAAAAAATGTTTCCATCAAATCAGCTGTAGGCAGGCCTGTAAGGCATTTTCTTAATTAATGATTGATGGGGGAAGGGTCCAGCCCATTGTGGATGGTGCCTTCCCTGGTCAGGTGGTCTTGGGTTCTCTAAGAAGCCAGGTTGAACAAGTCATGAGGAGCAAGCCAGTAAATAGCACTTCTCCACGGCCTCTACGTCAGCTTTTGCCTCCAAGTTCCTGACTGGTTTAAGTTCCTGCCTTAAGTTCCTGCTTCCCTCAGTGGACTATGGGATCTGCAAGCCAAATAAACCCTTTCCTCCCCAAGTTGCTTTGGTCATGGTGTTTCATCATAGCAATAGAAACCCTACTAAGGGGCTGGAGAGATGGCTCAGAGGTTAAGAGCACTGATTGCTCTTCCGGAGGACTTGAGTTCAATTCCCACTACCCACATGGCAGCTCACAGCTGTCTGTAACTCCAGTTCCAGGGAATCGAACAGATATACATACAGGCAAAATACCAGTGCACATAAAATGAAAACAAGTAAATCATTGAAAGAAAGAAAGAAGGAAAGAAAGAAAGAAAGAAAGAAAGAAAGAAAGAAAGAAAGAAAGAAAGAAAAAAGAAACCCTAACTAAGACAACAGCATGAAAAAGGATGTAGTTTCCTGGCCCAGCCAGCATGTTGAGGGGAGAAATCCTCAGAAAAATGGCCAAAGACTACAAGTCCAGGGTCACCAATGATGGAGTATTTCAAGGAGGGCCTAATGCATTTGAGATGTCCTTTTTGATGACTGAGGACTTTTCAGAATGGGTGAGAGAATGAATCATTTCTTTAGGATCAAAAGAATCACAAACAAAACAAGTAATAACTGGTCATTGCAAAAATTAACCCTGTCCCACCCATGGCTCCCGCCCCTTGTCCAGAGGTGGCCAGGACAAGTGTCTGCTGCAGCAGCTGTGTCCGCAGCAACAGGTGCTTGTTTGTCGCAGCAGCAGGTGTTTAACCCTCTTCCTGGAACTACACTGACACTCAGTTTCTCACCACCCCAGCAGACCTTGTCCTTCCCGTGCTCCTCTCTCTGTGGACGGTGTGCACTCTCTTCCCTGCACAGTGGGCCCTCTCACCCACTCACACGGCTCTAACTCACTTCCGTGTTGACTTCTGTTTGTCGAGATTGAGTCATGCTCCCGGTCTGTTTCCTAGATCACAGTTCTAGTTATGTGTATGCTGTTTAAACTTGTTTGCTGGGTTTTTAAGAGAGAGAGGAAGAGGGAGGGAGGGAGAGGGCTCTTACACACATGTGAAGTCACAGGCGACTTACAGGACCCTGTTCTCTCCCCCCATCATGGGGGTTCTGAGGCTGGAACTCAGGTCATTAGGCTTGGAAGCAAGCACCTTTACCCACTGAGGCACCGTGTGTGCCTGTTGCCCATAGAAGGCAGAAGAATATGTTGGATCCCCTGGAACTGGAGTTATAGGCAGTTGTGAGCTGCCATGTTGGTGCTGGGAATTGAACCATGGTCTTCTGCAAAAGCAGCCAGAGCTCTTAACTGCTGAGCCATCTCTCCAGCTGCCTTCATTGTGTATTTAGTTTCAATAACTTTTATTTTTAGAAGTTATTTTAAATCTGTCTGGTTAATATTTCTCTAACTTTATTTTGTTTTACTTTATTTTATATATATATATATATATATATATATATATATATATATATATATATATACGAGTGTTTTGCCTGCATGTATGTCTGTGCAATACTTGTGTGTCTGGTGACCAAGAAGGGCAGAAGAGGGCATCTGATCCCCTGGGACTGGAGTTACAGATGCTTGTGAACCACCATGTGAGTGCTGAGAATCGAACCTGAGTCCTCAGAAGAGCAAGAAGCACTCTTAACTGCTGAGCCATCTCTCCAACTCCCCCTCCCACAACTTTTTAAATTTCTTATGTCCCTAGCAGTTTTATACTTATCTATTTCATAGTCCAAAGCATCTAATTTATTTTCTTTCGGAGTGGAAGTGAGACAGATTTGAAACTCTCACTTTGGCAGCCCAGGCTGGCCTGGAACTCACTTCGGCAGCCCAGGCTGGCCTCACCCTTGTGCCAGCCACCTGAGTGTAGAGATTACTGGAGGAGCTGCTACCTGCTGTAAGCTTTGATTTCTTTGGAGAGAATACTTGTACAATTTTTGTACAGTGGATAATTCTGTTTTTAAATCTGCAAATTCATCTGTGGAAATCCTGTAAAACCCTGGCTGAAAATGAGTTCGTTTGATGAGAATTAGCATGTGTTCTCTGAATCAGTGACAACTCTTTGGCATATGTACCTAGGGCAACAGTTTGCACTCCCGATTTGGAGGGGCCCAGCCCTCTGTAGGAAGAGGTAATATTTAGAATGCTTGACAATTGCTGTGTTCAGTGGAACTCCTGTGCCCATAGCAGTTCTATACAGACTCCAGGAATGCCTGCTGGAAGCTGGTGGTAGCCTCGGCGGACCATGAACACAGTGTCTTAGGGTTTCTATCACTGTGATAAAATACCGTGACTGAAAGCAACTTAGGAAGAAAAGTGTTTATTTCTGCCAACAGCTCTCAGGTCACACTCCTGTCATTCAGGGAAGTCAGGGCAGGAACTTTGAGACAAGAGCTGATGCAGAGGCATGGAGGAATGCTACTTAATGGCTTGCTCCTTGTGGTTACCCATCCTGCCTTCTTATAGCACCCAAGACTACCTGCCTAGGAGTGTCACTGCCCACAATCAGCTGGGACCTCCCACATCAATCACTGATCAACAAAGCACCAAATCTGGGACTCACTCATGATCCTTTGAGCTCCAAAGGGCTTGACAAACACTTCCCTGTCTACCATCCATCACACATATGGCTTGTTACTAGGCTCAGGCCAGCTCCACTCCACAGCTGCTGCTGCTTTTGGTGGCTTTCCCATGTATTGGCATCTCTAAATTGCTCTGGTCTCCAGTGTAACTGTACTGAACTTTTACCAATAGCCTCTCCTGGGCTCTCTTCATGGAATCTAACCCTGCCACATGGTCCAAGCCTCAACTTCTCTCCGTGACCCCTTCAATTCTGGGGTTTTCACTGCTCCTGAGACTACATCTTCACTAGTGGCCTGTCCTGGCCTTCTGCTGTGGCATGCCTCAGCTGAGCTCTATGACCATTTCATGCCTTTAAAACCAGTCCCACCCAGGAGACTCTTAAACTGTTAGATTCAGCTGCCAGCACGAGATGCAGCTTTGGCCCCCTGTGGGCCACAGGTTCTGTGAACTGACCCTGAGTGCTGCTTACTGACTTGCTCCCGCTGGCATGCTCAGCCTGCCTTCTTATAACACCCAGGACCACCAGCCCGGGGATATCACTGCGCACAGTGACCTGGGACCTCTCACATCAATCATCAATCTAGAAAATGCAGGCTTGTCCACAGGCCAATCTAGTGGGAGCATTTCTCAATTGAGGTTCAGTCTTCCAAAATGACTCTAACACGTGTCAAGTTGGCATAAAGCTAGCCAGCACACACAGGATGGCACATGGTTATACTCATGGCTGTGATTTCTTTTGGTACAAGGCACAACAGCCATCAGAGAGAGAAGGAGTCTGTGATAATACCAGAAACTTCACTGGGGTCACACAGTATGTGGTCCATTACTCCCATGACAGGTGATAACAGTTATCTATTAGAAAGTTCATTAGGGAATCAATGCCTTGAGTGTTCACCGTGGTTAGTCATGTAGCCTCCACAGAGCAGGTGCCGAAGAAATCGTGTGTTTGTGCAAACTAGGTAGTGTGCACCCTGGGGTTCTCTAGAGGAACAGGACCGATGTAATGAATGTATTTTAAAAGGGTATTTATTACATTGGCTTACGTAGATAGTTCAACAATAGCGATTTTCACATTGGGGAGGTTGAAAACCCAATATCTGCTCAGTCCAGGAGACTAGATGTCTCACCATCCCAGGCTAGCTTTCAAGGCCTGGAGGATTCCCAGACAGTTGTTGGTATTCGGTCCATGTCAGAAAGCCAAAGAAGCTGGGTTCTCTTGTCAGCTTAGAATGATGGCAGCAGCAGCTTTAAAATGTCAACAGAGTAGATGATTTGCCAGCATGACCTGAGAGTAAGCAGTTTCCCCTTAGACCTGCTTCTGTCTGGCTGTCACTGGAAGGTACCACCCACATTTACAGTGGGTCTTTCTCACCTCAAACAATGCGATTAAAAACAAACAAAACAAACCAAAAAAACGCTGGGTGGTGGTGGTGGTGATGCACTCCTTTGATCCCAGCACTCTGGAAGCAGAGGCAGTTGGATCCCTGTGAGTTTGAGACCAGCCTGGTCTACAGGCTGGGCTGACAGGAATGGGGAGTAGTCAAGGGCTGCTCCTCTCCTCCTTCTCTCCAGCATCCATGCACCAGTTTACAAGCTGGGAAGATGAGCAATGGGGGCACCACCTAACTGACAGGGCTATGACTTCCATCTCTCAGTTCAACCCCCTGTAATCCTGTGAGGCCAGTATGCACACATCCATTTTATAGGTAGGAAACCAAATCTCAGATTATTATGGCCTGCAGGGATATGACAGGGTATCCCTCTTCTCTTCCCTGAACTGTCAGAGTTAGGAATCAACCCTGTGTCTTCCCTCATATTGTGTGCTAACAGCGCTGGTGATTTACTCTGTGAACATGGAGAAAAAGGAGAATGCTGCTGCCCACCACACATTGGATTTCCAGACCAATAAGCTTGTGCTCAGACGTGGACAGTTATTCAACATGAAGGTGATACTAAACAGACCTCTCCATCCTCAGGACGAACTGAAGCTGACATTTTTTGTTAGAGGTGAGGCCTCAGCCCCAGGAGCAGGATGGAGGGTGGGACCACAAGGCTTGTGAGTGTGCAATGGCCAAGAGTGATTTTGCTCCCTAAGACTTAGCTTCCCCATGCTGAGAATGGACTGAGAACTGGGTTAATCACTCTGACACAGTTGATGACATCCTTGGCCAATCAGTAGAGATGACCAGGGAAGTGTCAGAATGGACAGAGGCCAGCCAGTAAGGCAGCTATTCTAGAGGGATCTGGAAGACATTCTAGAGATGAATCACAGGACTGTTTGCTGACACTGTAGCTCTGTGGGGTTGAGGCAAACCATAATAGTTATCAAAAGTACCACATTTGAGGGCCTAAGGAGATAGTCCAGTCAGTGAAGTGCCTGTCATAGACAAGCATGAGGACCTGAGTCTAGGTCTCCAGCACCTGTGTGAAAGTCAAGCAGCATGGTGCATATTTGGTGGAGCTGTAGACAGGCTGGTCCCTAGAGCTCACTGACCGATCAGCTTGGGCTAATTGGTGAGCTCCGAAATGAGTGAGAGACCTTGTCTCAAAAAAAAAAAAAAAAAAAGGTGGAAGGGCTGGAGAGATGGCTCAATTCCCAGCAACTACATGGTGGCTCACAACCATCTCTAGTGGGATCTGATGTCCTTTTCTGGCATAAAGGCATACATGCAGATACAGCATTCATATACATAAAACAAACAAACAAACAAACAAACAAACAAAAACAAGGTGGAGAACGACTGAGGAAGACATTCAGTGTTGACCTATGACATCCACACACACCTTTACCCACACACTGCGGTTTGGCAGGAAGATCATTAGTTTAATGCATGTTGTAGTGACTATACTGGCCAGGGCTAAACAGTTTAACAAAGCAGATAGAGACGTGCAAGAGAGGACTGGGGCTCTGGAGTTATAGGCAAGGATGTAGAAAGGGGTAGCCTTGACTAATTTGAGCAGACAGTGCAACTTAGATAGCCAAAGTGGAAGAAGACCATGAGCCCTGTCAAGGCAGAGGGACCACCTACCGATTGAGGACTGCAATCCAATGACTTGGTGAGTGGGGAAAGATGGCCATCCTGGGGTTGATGTCAAGACTCACTTCCCTGTTGGTGTTTCCAGGATCAAAAGTGCCATCCTTGGTGGAGCTTGATCCGATGGCATCCTTCCGTTCTAAGGGCTGGCAGGTGAAAATTGCCAAACAGTCCGGCGAAGAGGTGAGGGCCACAGTATCGGGTTATTGGCTGGTGGCTTCTGGATACTTCCCTGTCTCAACTGAGTAGTTCCTATTTATCCATGTCTTGCTTTCTAGTGTATAATGCTGCTTACCACCAGTAGCCATGGCTCTGGGTACTTCAGCTTCTTGCTTACCCATAGCACACAGTAGCTCTGACTAGCCAGATGCTGCATAACTCTTGTTCCACATTTATGTTCACTGGAGGAAATGAACAGAGGAAAATGAGTAAGAATAACCTATCAGGGCCAGGCATGATGGTGCACACCTTTATTCCCAGCACTTGTGGAAGACAGAGGCAGGCAGATCTCTGTGAGTACCCTGCCAGCCTGGTCTATATAGTAAGTCCCAGGACAGCCAGGGCTATAGAGAGAGACCTTGACTCGTAGAGAGATGGAGAGAGACAGAGAGAGAGAGACAGAGAGAGAGACAGAGAAGGAGGAGGAGGAAGAAAAGGAGGAAGAGGAAAGGAGGGAAGGGGAGGGGAAGAGAAAGGAGGGGGAGGGAAGAGGAGGGGAGGGGAGGGGAGGAGAGGAGAAATAACAACACTTTTTCTTATAAATGCAGTTGGTGATTCTTCCCTCCAGGATTTTTGTTTAAACTCAAAAGCAGATGGAAGCATCTCCTTTTCTTAACAGAATGTGATGACTTCATCAGTGTTCCTTTTGGTTAGGTTGCCAGCCCAGCATGCAGCCTGCTCAAGTGTGTGGGCTTGGAATGGCTTCTTTGACATTCTTTGTAAAGCTGTCTTCCCAGTGTTGGAAAGTCTACCAACTATCACCCTCTCCTAGCTAGATCTCTGAACTAGTTTATGGCCACTTCCTTTGGACATAGCCTACAGATTCCATTGCTAAGTTAATTCCAAGATTTAAAAAGGGCAATGATCTTCAGGTTTTCTGGAAGCAGAATTTGCAGCTGACAAATGAGTGAGTGGACTCTGTTTTCAGCCCCTCCCCCATGTGCCTCTCTTTTTCCATTCTTTCTGGCCAGAACCAGGGCTCCCATTCCTACTTTGCAGCAGCATTTTGTGTTTCTCATGTATTCATGACAGACTCTCTAGGAGAAGGCCTTTGGCTCAGTCTCCTTCTCTAGGAACCTCAGTTTTGGTTATGGAGCTGGTGGGAATGGGATAGGGGATGGGCTAGCTTTCTTCACTCAAAAGGTGTTGCTAAATATTTTTTGTTTAAAATTGTTTATTTTTTGTAGCACCCACGAAGGAAGTGAATCTTTAATACCCATGGAAAGGTTTTTTTAAAAATATATAATTCTTTATTTTTAATTGTGTGTGTGTGTGTGTGTGTGTGTGTGTGTGTGTGTGCGTGTGCGTGTGCGTGCGCGCGCACGCGCCGCTGATATGTATATGTGAGTCAGGTGCCCAAGACACTGGATCTTCTAGAGTTGGAGTTAAAGGGAGCTGTGAGCTGCCTGACATGGGTGCTGGGAACTGAACTTGGGTCCTCTGCAAGAGCAGTGTAGTTCTTTAACTGATGAGCCAATGAGCCATCTCTCCAGCCTGTTTTTTTTTTAAAACATGTGAGCACATATGTAGGACCCTGTACAGGTCAGGGTGTCTGACATTACCTATACCATGGAAGGGTGGGCTTCCTGTGTTGCTTGATAATAAAGGATGGCAAGGATTCTAGTCTGTGCTGGGACACAACAGGAAAGACCTTCCTTACTAGCCTAGAGCTCTGCCAGCTGAGTAATGGGGAATGGGACTTTGTCCAAGCTGTCCTGTTGATGCTCAGGAACACTTTCTCATGAAATAGTCCCTAATCAAGGCAGCCAAATGCCACTGTAGGTTGAGAGGGGACATTCTGCCTTCTAAGAGGCTCACTCTCCTTACTGCCTTGTGTATGTGTTGTTCATTTAATTCCCACAACCACCAAGGGAGATGGAGAAGGAGTTAGCAAGCTTTCAAGCAAGGAAACTAATGCACATGAGAAATTAAGAAAGTAGCCAACACCATTCAGCTAGCAGAAGACAAAGCTAGTGATGGACCTGGCAGCCATTGCTCCTAGAATATACCTTTTTTTTTTTTTAAAGTCTTTATTTATTATGTATACAGTGTTCTATCTGCATACATGCCTGCAAGCCAGAAGAGGGCACCAGATCTCATTACAGATGGTTGGGAGCCACCATGTGGTTGCTGGGAATTGAACTCAGGACCCCTGGAAGAACAGCCAGTGCTCTTAACCTCTGAGCCTTTTCTCTAGTCCCTAGAATATACCTTCTAATAACAAGTATCTCATAGATTTGGAAAACCCTGGGTTATGTGTAATGATGGGAAATAAAATTCTTAGTACAACTATAGGTGCAATAATATCTATGTCTTAATTTTCTACCCAGCCACTACCTACCCTAAAGCACTGGATGGCAGCCTGGGTGCCCTTGCAGATGCTTGAGGCACTACAGAGCTGGAATATGATCTAGGATTTCCAGCATGCTAGGCAAGTGCTCTACTGCTGAGCAGCACATGTACCCTGTAGAGAACAGGAGCTGACATTTTCTTTGCCTCTTGAAGCTCTGGGTGCTAGATCAGGCTCCTTATATCACAGCCATAGAGTCTGCCTTATGATCTGGGAGGTAGCACCATCTGCATGCAGGAGTGAAGGGAATAAAGCTTGGGATAAAATGCACCTATGAACTGCAAACCCAAGTTTATCTGCCACTTTGGGAAACCTTCTAGACCTTCCTGCCTTGTGGATCACATCTTTTCCCATTGGGGTACCCCTGGTCGCTGGGCTGACCCTAGAAAGGATGATTTGTCAGGACTGTTGATTCTTCTGGGAGGCTTCATAGGATTCAGAGCTGAGTCAGGGAAGAAAGTGTCCACCATGTCTTGTGTTTCATGTAGGTCAAACTGGCTGTCATCAGTGCCGCCGATGCTATAGTGGGAAGGTACAAACTGCGTGTGAATGAATATAAAGTTGGAGAATTCTTCCTTCTCTTCAATCCATGGTGTGCAGGTAACTCAGAGTTCAGCTCTGCTGTGGAGTGTGTCCCCTCCACTGGCAGGTCTTGTGTGACTCAACAAAGAGTACCCGTGCTTGGACCCAGTTTGCAGGGCAGAGTCCCTGAGGAGCTGTTCTTTGCTCGCAGAGTACTCTCAAACTAGCTGAAGGACGCGGCCCAGGCACAGTTAGTGCATGCCCAGAAGATCCTCTGGTGGCCAAGGGCATGCATGCATGTCTCTTCTGCCATTTCAGCTTATCTTCACTGCCTTGCCAAACCCAGCTAGCTTCCGCTTCCAGCCCTGCTCAGAGGCTACGGGGCCACAAGTGCCTCCTCTCATCTTCACACTTACCCCTTCGCTCAGGTTATCCCTTCCTGGCTACCTTTGAGCCTGTATACAAACATCACTCATTTTTTTATTTTAAATTTTTATTTTTTTAATTTAATTTTATTTTTCTTATTTTTATTAGTTCTTTGAGAGCTTTGTACAATCTGTTTTGATGATATTCATCCTCCTCCCCCAACTTCCTCCAGATCCACACACTCTTCCCTATCTACCCAAAGTGTCCTCCTTTTCAAAATTCATCAGCCTTGTTCCAGAAACACTGGAGCAGAGACACTTCACACAGGCTTTGCTCTGATCTTTTCTCACATTTGCCCTGCAGCCTTTTTGTTTGTTTTAATTTTTCAACGTGTGTGTGTGTGTGTGTGTGTGTGTGTGTGTGTGTGTGTGTGTGTGTATAACTTGTCAACTCAGGTCATCAACCTTGGTAAATAGCCACCTCACCCACACAGCCACCCTAGTCTTTCTTGACACTGATGGTCTAGGGTAGTGGTTCTCAACCTGTGGGTCATGACCCCTCTGGGGGAATCACATCAGATATTTACATATGATTCATAACAGTAGCAAAATTACAGTTATGAAGTAGCAACGAAATGATTTTATGGTTAGGAGTCACCACGACATGAGGAACTGTATTCAAGGGTTGCAGCATTAGGAAAGTTGAGAGCCCCTGCTTTAGGGGAACAAGCTCCTCTTCTCTTTAACAGAAAAATCCTAATTTTTGTGATTTGTCTGGTGATTTATCATCCTTAGATTCAAGCCACATGCTCCTACCTGGAATATTATATGAATTATGTTGAAAATCATCTGGAGGCATACCATATATCCTTGTTCCTTAACTGGGAAACATTAAACTTGCATCATTTGATCTAGGTATTATCCGAATTCCCTTATATCATGATGATGTTTCCTTTCATAGCTAGTAAGCAGCTTATGTGGAAACACTTTACAACCATGCCGATATGTACTCCTCATTAGAATCTGCCATTTCTGAATTTTGCCTGATCCAAGCAGTCTTCAGTGGAATGTTATGCAGATTTTCCAGCCTCAGCCCTCCATCCACTCTTACCAAATGGACCCTGGCATTCTCTTGTTTCAAGAGCTCCCTCCCAATCCATATTCATCCATCCATCCATCCATCCATCCATCCATCCATCCACCTACTCATATTCATCATTAATCTGTCCATCCACAGCATCCATCTATCCACATTCATTATCCATACATCCATGATCTGCATCCACCCATATCCATTTGTCCACATCTATCTATTCACAAACACCTACATCCCTACATACCCATCCCTCCCTCCCTCCATCCATCCATCCATCCACCCATCCATCATCTCTGTGAACTTATGGATTCTCTCTCTTTTTCAACTTATTAATTTTATTTTATGTGTATGAGTGTTTTGTTTGACTGTGTACCACGTGAGTGCCTGGTACCTGGGGAGGTCAGAAGAGGGTATCGAACCCTCTGGAACTGGAGTTATGGATGGATGGCTGTAAGCCACTGCATGGATGCTGGAAATGGAACCTGGGTCCTCTGCAAGAATGAGTGCTTTTAACCACTGTGCCATCTCTCCCAGCCTCTGGATTCTCTCTTTTATTAATGGTTTATGATTTAGATTTCATCATAATTTTCCTTATGTTCAAATTTCCCCACATTTTTCCAGTTGAAAGAGCTTTACACCTAGCTCAGAATGTTCTTTTGGAAGTTCTTTGTATTTTTGTTTTTGTTTTTTCGACAGAGTTTCTCTATGTAGCCATGGCTATTCTAGAACTCTCAATGTAGCCCAGGCTGGCCTCAAACTCATAGAGACCCACCTGCCTCTGCCTCCCAAGTGCTGGTGTCAAAGGCATGAGTCACTACATCTGGCTGTTTGTATTTTCAATGTATTACTGTGATCCTTCCTGCTTCCTATACCCATTCCCCCAACATTTGTTGTCCCAACTCTATGGTATACCTGCCTCTATCTCAGGAGTAGTCAATAACCCACGTTTGTGGTCTTGCTCCAGATGACACCGTTTACATGCCTAGTGAGGAGGATCGGGCAGAGTACGTCCTTAATGATTCCGGCTACATTTACATGGGTTTTGCCAAACAAATTAAAGAGAAGCCCTGGACCTTTGGTCAGGTAATGGACTGTCTTCTTATGTCTGCACCATGTATATTTCTTTCTTAGGGGTTATCAAACAAAGGCTGTGGAGCAAAGTGGGTTCACTTCAGCTGAAAAACTAGACTTACAAGTGTGAAACTGGTCTGAGAGGACTAAGCTCCACAGACCCCACAGGAGAAGCGGTTTGAGCCAGAGGCCCCTTGCTCAGAGCCCACCAGTGCCTTTCTTATCCTCTGCTCTGTCTGACCCTTCTATTCCAGTGCATTTCTCCAGCAACCATTTAACAAGTCCTCATGAAGATGCCTGGTGACAGTGCGACCAGGAGACGTTTAGAAAACTTGGGTGCAGAGGTTCTGATGGTAGAATGATAGGTGTCTTTGTGCAGCTATGAGAAGAGTGACAACATAGGTGGACACAAGTGTGGTGGCCAACAAGTCACCGTGTCAGCATCATGGCATCAGAAACTGCCAGTCTTCCCCTTGAACTTCACAGAAAAAAATACTCTTCAAAACTGCCTCCTATCCCTGGGCTCTGACATATAGGATACAACAGAGGAGGAACGGTGGAGGAATGACTTCCAGTCAGTAGGGTGTTTGCTTTGTGGGCAGCATGGCGTGTCAGGTCGTCCTGTGGCTGGAAGGCCAAGACAGCAGTAGAAAAGGGGTAGGAGTCAGTTGACAGAAAAAGGAAACTGCCAGGATGAAGATCCTGGGAGATTTTGCTGGAATCTTAGGTGAGCCACTCCTCTCAGGAGATCACTCAAAACGATGCTGCTTTCCGAACTATTGCTCTTGTTTGGTCCTTATGTTTTGCTGTCTTTCCCATTGGGTTACAACATGACCAACACACATCACTTCCATGGACAAACGCAGACCATGTTACCTTATGGGATGTTCATTGTATCTTAGTAAAACTGCTTAAGCAGGATTTAAAAAGTAACTCAGGCCTGGACTGAGCTGGATACTTCTGGCTTAGCTTGTGTGAGGCCCTGGTTCTATCCCTAGTAATGCTTATCACAAAAGACGTAGAAAATATATAGGCTAGGTTTGGTGGCACATGCCTGTGATATAAACACAAGAGAAGGTGAATCTGAAACCAGTATGGGGCAAATAGAAAGATATTGCCTCAATACACCAGCGTGAACCAGGCATAGTGGCCCAAGCCTTTAATCCCAGCACTCAGGAGGCAGAGCAGATAGATCTCTATGAGAATAGAGCCAGCCTGTTCTATTTGGCAAGTTCCAGGACAACCAAGGCTACACAGACCCTGTCTCAACAAAACAACAAAAACAAAAAGACCTACAACAAATATCAGCAAGTGGGGAGGAGGAAGAACAGAAAAGATACTACAGTACATAAAACAGAATGTCAGTTTTCCTTGGTGATGACTTTACAGTTTAGAGCATTTCATTCTTTTAAATATTTGTTTGACATTTATTAATATGTGTGTGCACTGTAAGTGTTACAGCTCTGAGGGGAAAGGCTTCCCCAGTGGAGGTCTTACAACTCTTGGGGGGAAAGCTTCCTAATGCAAGTATTACATCTCTGAAGGGAAAAGTATCTTGGCAATCAGGAGCCAAGGAATACCACAAAGTCACACCACACAATAAACCTCACACAAGAAATTTATTGGGAGAGACACAAGAGGGTGGCTGCCTCTGCTCAGCGGAGAAGCAGCAGGACACTGAGGAGATAGGCTTATACAGGGTTTCTTGGGGGGTAAAGTTTTCCAGGGTGGAGATTTCCAGGGTGAAGATTGGTGGGATTTCAAGCCAAGCCCAGGGATTGATGGGTTTTGAGGCTCAGGTATTAGTGAGTTTTGGTAGGTTTTCAAACCTGGAAGTGGGCTCAGACTTTTTACCCTACATGCACACATGCCACAGTGTGTGTGTGGAGGTCAGGACCATTTTCAAGAGTCATTTCTTTCTTTCCATGGGGTGGAGCCTGAGGATCAAACCAGGTGCTTTTACCACTAAACCAACCTCCCTGCCCTATACTTAATTTAAATATATTTATTTCTCTTATGTGTATTTTGCCTGTGTATATGTCTGTGCACTGTGTGCTTGCCTGGTGCCTGTGGAGGCCAGAAGAGGGCACTGGATCTCCTGGAACTGGTTATGAGCCACCATGTCAGCACTAGGAATTGAATCTGGGTCCTCTGCAAGAGCAACAAGTACTCTTAACCACTGAATCATCTCCCCACCACCCCCTATTTATTTTTTTTTATTACTAATACTAACCAAGTTGAGATATTTCTTGTACACAGCTTGGCAGCTTGTTTCATTTATTTAACTTGATTATGAAGGAATTACCCTCATGGTACTAAAGCCTCTGTGTATTCCTTTATGTGTGTGTATTTTACCCACTGAGCCACATTCCCAGCCTCCATGTTCGTCTCTTCAATAGCTGTGCCCTGTGAACCTTTGGGTGTACTTACCTGTTGTCATGTGTCTGGCTGTCCAGTGGCTTCTCCTGTGGAATGTGGAGGTTCTTTGGGGGGGACTGTGGGCAAGTTCTCATACTTGGGAGATGAGTTATCCTCCAAGGCAATGCAAATTAGATGGGGTGGGTTAGTGTCTGACACGGGGCAGAATCTTGATGTCTCTTTCTCTATCTCCATGACAGTTTGAAAAGCATGTTCTGAACTGCTGCTTCTCCCTGTTGGAACAACTGGAGCACGGTGACATGCAGAGCCCGGTATATGTGTCCAGGAGCATCTGCACTATGGTATGTGGAGAGGCCAGACTCTACATCTGGGCTCCTAGAAGTCTATAATCAACACTTGCTCAGCTGATGTAGGTTTTCCTGCAAACAGTAAGCTGCTCTCCATGAAACACACAGGGAGCTGTGGCCGAGCCGTTAAAAAACTACCAAGGAATGTATTGTTTGTCATTGTCCTTCTGAGCACAGGCTCTCACATTTGAGTTCAGAAGGCCAACTTTGCCACTTCTAAATTGACCTTAGGAAAGTAACTTTTCCAGTCTACAAGATGGTGTAAATATTCAAGGTCTTCTCCCTTCCCTGTAAGCCTGGCTATAGCTGGGATAAACATTGGCATGAGTGCAGTACATAAGAATTTGTTGACTAAATTCACAAGCAATGTCAGTTTCCTTAGCTGCAACATACCAAGTAAGTAGTCCTGATTTGCAAGCCAAGGCAAACATAGGTTCTTTTATTTCAATCCTATTAATATTAATTCTTGGATTACATATCACATAGTAAATATATCTACATGTATGAATGTATGCATGTATGAATGTATGTATGTATGTATGTATGTATGTACAGATGTAAGTTATAGAACGGTCACAAAAGGGTCAAAGAAGCTGCAGCAGAATCCAAGGAGTTTGAAGAGATCTGAGAGGCAAAAGAAGCTGATAGGGATGCACGAAGGTTCTCTGCCGGGCCTGTGTGTGTGTGTGTGTGTGTGTGTGTGTGCTAACTCTGCTGAAGATCTATTGATCTATTGGAAAGTGTGGTAGAGTAAAGCTGTGGGATTACAGGATTGAACCAAGCCTTAGGGTCCAGTAAGGCTGTAGAAATGAGGCGTGGAACAATGGAGGCATTGGGTGACGTGCAGGACAGGGTCCTGACTGACAGCAATTGAAGCAGCCATATTGGCAGTGGGGATAGAGCTGAGCAGAGACCCTTGGGACAATCAGTTCCCTTGACAATAACAGATGCTCAGATGACAGGTTGCTATTATGTTAGCTGTCCTTCACTTGAGGGTCCAGATGAAGGTGTGTGGTAAGGTATTGGGCCTGACTTTCCTGTTACAATTTAAGATGCCTATGTGCTCTTATGATTCTAATTTACTTTGATACATTTGTAAGCTGATTCCTTTTTACTGTTAGGCATGTCATGTATCAGTCTGTACCTCATGGGAATTCTGACAAGTAGTGTCTATGTGCCTGAAAGTCATCCTGCCTCTGCATTTGCCCCCTGAAGTCAAGTGCTGCTTGTAAAATGGAGGTGCTCAAAACAAGGCACAGCCTACAAAACCATCGTTTTACACAATATGGAACAACTTAGGCAGGGCTTCCTGAGTTCAGTAAGTATACTGGTCCAAGAACTTTGCTCCTGTTAGCACCAAGGACAGTGCTTTGTGCTGGATACACAGATGGTCAGCCACCCTTGCCTATTGTAGCCAAAGCAGCAGCTCTCAAACTTTGTGGTCTCAGGATATCATGATATTGTCAAAAAGTACCAAGGATCTCAAGTAGCTTATATTTATATGGCTTATGTCTATAAATATATAGAAGTTATATTTTATGATTATATTAATATACACAATATATTACAGATGTATAAACGTATTTAGAAAGTATATTATTTCTAAGTATTTATACACGCACACACATACATATATTATATATATTAGAAATTAAAACTGAGTTTAACTGGGCTTTGTGGCACAGCCTTGTAATCTAGCTACTCAGGAGACTGAGGCAGCAAGTGTAATGGCAGCCTGGGTAACATAGCAAGACTGTTCTCAGAATAAAAAGTAACAAACCAACCAACCAACCAACCAACCAACAAATGGAGCTGGGTTCAATACCCAACACAGTAAAAAGAAAATAAGAAAGAAAGAAAGAAAGAAAGAAAGAAAGAAAGAAAGAAACAAAGAAACAAAGAAAGAAACAAAGAAAGAAATCCTCAGAAGTCTAAACATACTTATTTTAGCTGGGTATGGTAGTTCATACCTGTAATCTCAGCACTCAGGAGATTGAGACAGGAGGATTGCTGAGAGTTGCATGCAAACCTGGGCTATATACTGAGATTTTGACTCAAAAAAGAAATTTTGGGGAGCTGGATGGATGGTCCAGTAATTAAGAGCACTTGCTGTTCTTACAGAGAACGTAAGTTTGGTTCCCAGAACCCACACCAAATAGTTCATAACTGCCTGAAACTGCAGTTCCAGGGAGATCTAGTGCCTGGCTTAATAGATATCTGCTGCAGTTCGCATCCATAGAGGAACCTTGTTACATCATCTTGGTTAACACAAGTGAAGACAGTCTGCCTCACGTGGGCATATTGGCACAGCCTTTCCAGATTACGGTACATGCTCTTCTCTGACATTTTACTCTTGTTCAGTGAGTGATGGTTTCTCTGGAGGAGTACAGCAAGGAGAGACTGAGCCTCCCTGTGTAGTCAAGGCTAGCCTTAAACCTGTCCTGAACAAACTCCAGGGTCTGGGGAGAGCACGAGTGCTAACCCTGCTCTGTCCTGTGTCAGATGTGCGCTGCGAACAATGGCGTGCTGGTGGGGAACTGGTCAGGAGACTACAGCAGCGGCACGGCCCCGTACGTGTGGGCCAGCAGTGTACCCATCCTGCAGCAGCACTACTTCACCAAGCTGCCTGTGTGCTTTGGCCAGTGCTGGGTTTTCTCTGGAATCCTGACCACAGGTGAGCTGCCGCTGGGGCGGGGGCCACTCAGCCCTACAGAAGCTAACCATCCTGTCTGGGGTCATTTCAGCGTTGAGAGCAGTGGGCATCCCAGCTCGCAGCGTGACTAACTTTGAGTCAGCCCACGATACAGAAAAGAATCTCACAGTAGACATCTACCTGGATGAATCGGGCAAGACAATTGCACATCTGACCAAAGACTCTGTCTGGTAGGCTCCCTCCCAGCTGGTTGGGGTTCCTCTTCTGTTCTCCTGTGGGCTTTGCAGCCTCCTCTGTAGACTGGTTCAAGTTGTGAGCAGTGTCAACTCCAGAAACCCACTTTGCATAACCAATCTCATTGTGTGACCCAGAACTCCTGGGAAGGCCTGTTAAGCACAAAGATCCCTGGGCTGTAGCCCCCATGGAAGAAAAGGCCAAGAACTGCCCTTTACTTCTAGCTTCTAGCCCTAGAGACTGAGACAGGCTGCTGTGTGCCACCCTCTGATATAACTGGCACCCCAGTCAACAAGAGGTACTGTTTCCTCTGCTCTCTGACCCAGTACACAGCACCTTGCAGGCTAAAAGTGCAGAGATTTTAAGGGAGGGAGAGTGTCTGGAGGTTTGGGTGGGGACATGGCTCCAAAGCTGGATGTGACAAGTCTTTCACTTTGGCACTATATGTTGGAGACACCAAGCTCTGTTAATCCATATGATGTAACTGTCTTAAAAATAGCAAAAATAAGCCTGGCAGTGATGGTGCATGCCTTTAATCTCAGCACTGGGGAGGCAGAGGCAGGCGGATCTCTGAGTTCAGGGCCAGCCTGGTCTACAGAGTGCATTCCAGGACAGCCAGGGCTACACAGAGAAACCGTGTCTCAAAAAAAAAAAAGGCAAGAATATGGAATATTGTCCAGCTACAAAATTATTCATCAATAAAATCATGAGTGGGAAAAAGGTTTACAGTCATTTGCTCATTTCATTCATTCATTCATTCATTCATTCATTCATTCAGCAGAGGCTGAATGTAAGTGTCTTCTGGGATCTATGAGTCTCAGGAGCCTCTCCTCCACTGCCCATCTGCTCTAAGCTCTGCTTTCTACACAGCACTTCCCACTGTCCTTGCCTTTGTTGATAAAGGTCCTCCACTTCAGAACCTTAGAGGGCTGTGATGACAGGTTCTCTAACTGCATGGCTGGCTCTGGTGGGGCTGTTTCCACTGCCACAGGAATTTCCACGTGTGGACAGATGCCTGGATGAGAAGACGGGATCTACCCCAGGGCAATGATGGCTGGCAGGTCCTGGATGCTACACCCCAGGAAATCAGTGAGGGTGAGTTTGCGTGGGGCACAGGAGGAGCTGGGGATGAAGGTTATGTCTGGGCTGCTCTTCTGACTAGTCTGTGGGTCTTGGATGGTGACACTCACACTGAGCAAGGACTTATGAAAAGGACACAGTGACAGTCGCATGATATAACAGTAAGTGCAGGTGCTTACTGGATGTACAGCTTACAACTCACCTTTTCAAAAGTTTTAAAATTATGTTTATTTATTTACTTGTTTGTATGTACACACACTTGAATCACAGTGCGTATGTGGAGGCCAGAGGACAGCTTGTGCAAGTCAGTTCTCTTCCTTCTATCTCATGGGTGTAGGAATTAAGGCTGCCAGGCTCAGCAAGTGCCATAGGCTACGTGGCTGTTTCACTAGCCCACAGCTAATCTTTCAAAGCAAGTTTTGTCATTATCTGAGCAAATCCAGGCTCAGGGAGGGGAAGTGAATAGGGCTTCCAGCCATAGGTCCCTGAGCAGTGGCTCCACAAAGCTCAAGTTGGATGGAGTGGGAGTGTCCCACCTTGCTGTTTACCTATTATCTGGTCCTGGGTGGGAAGGAGCTTGGGGAGTTTCTGGGCAGGTGAAATCTGGTCTGAGGTTACCTGGGAAATCTATGGAATTGTTATAGAGTTAATATTCCTTACCAGTGAGACACTTCCCTACACATTTAAAAGATTAGTAAAGGAAAAAGCTCTTTAAGAGTGTGCGACTGTTTCTAGCTAATGCACAACAGGGAACCAGCCTCAGACACAAAAACTTACACATTTCATTTATACTGTCATCCTTAAATCTCTTTCCCATCCCAGCCCCCGGTTACACTCTGAAGAACTGAAACAGACATGAGATCTCAAGTCTGGCTACTTGGGCAAATGGCAGATTTACACAGCAAAGACATTGCCAGAATTATTTCTTATGTACACCAGTGCTGCTCTTTATGAATAGTTGTTACCCAAGTTTATCTTGCCCACCTGGTAAAATTATGCTCTTCCTGATAAGAGCACAGGAGACTTAGTGGCAGACCAAGACTTAACGATGTTTGTGACCCTGCACTGCCCCCTGGAGCTGTCCATATTAGAGATCTGTTCCTTTATATGGGGATGGGCCTCCTGGCCAGTTTTAAGTAGGGGTTGTCTCCTTTTGTTATCAGAAATGAGCCTAATCTGAGATAATCTTGGTGAGCAAACATTAGCAGAAACTTTCTCAGTAACCCTAAACTTCAATTTTGGTACAGAATTTTTGTTCCTACCATTTCTAATAAGTCTGGTCGGCACACTACTTATCTTCCAGTCATAGTACATGCAGCACTAAATTTTTTAGCTTTAGCTAAATTTTACTTTGTGTAACTTAATAATTCTTAAGCAAGTTTACTAGTAAATCCTTTATAGCATCAAGGAACTTCTTTCAAGTTTCTCCTCCATCAGAATCAAGTTATCTTCATTAATTTATATTATTTATTTAAGATTTTTCAAACAATGACAAAAAAGGCCATGATTTTGAGAAAGGGCAAGGAAGGGAATATAGGAGGGTTTGTGGGAGGAAATGGAAAAGAGGGATGTTGTAATTATATTATAATCTCAAAAACAGGTTTTTTAATTTTTATTTATTTATGTTTTTTTTTAAATGTATGAGTGCTCTGTATGTATGTATGCCTGCATGCCAGATCCCATTATAGATGGTTTTAAGCCACCATGTGGTTGCTGGGAATTGAACTCAGGACCTCTGGAAGAGCAGCCAGTGCTCTTAACTGCTGAGCCATCTCGCCAGCCCTCAAAAACAGTTTTTATTGATTGATTGATTGATTGATTGATTTGATTTATTTCTTTATTACGTACACAGTGTTCTGTCTGCACGCCAGAAGAGGGCACCAGATCACATTACAGATGGCTGTGAGCCACCATGTGGTTGCTGGGAATTGAACTCAGGACCTCTGGAAGAGCAGCCAGGGCTCTTAACCTCTGAGCCATCTCTCCAACCCCCCAAAAACAGTTTTTAAAAAAGATTTTTTAGACATAGTCTTGCTCTGCAACCCAGACTGGCCTGGCACTTCAATCCATCCAGCTCCATACCCTCAGTGCTAGGATTACAGGTTTGTGCCACCAGGCTCAGCCAAGTTAGTCTGAGTATTGGAAAACAAGTTACCTGGTTGTGGTGACACTAGTCTTTAATCCCATCATACTCAAGAGAAGGAAAAGAATCAGGAGTTCAAAGCCATCTTCAGCTAACTAGTGAGTTTGTCTCAAAAAAACAAAACAAAATGAAACAAAACAAAAAAATCCACAAAAAAACCCTCAAACAAACAAAATAACTTGCCCAGTAAATGGAAACGTTTGAGATGAGATCAACTATTCAACCTTTTTGTGAACCCACATTTTGTAAAAGAACTTCTCTAACCAGGCTACCCTAGGTTCCTGAGAACCTGACTCCTCCACTCTTGCATCCTTATGGGACCTTGACCTCCACAGTACACAGGCATCCTTGGACTTCTTTAGCCCTTCCAGGAGCAAGGTCATCACCTGGACAGAGAGGGAACAGTGTGGATTGAGGAGGGGTACCCAGGTGCAGGAGGCACAGTCTCCAAAGACATTCAAATTACAATTTAAAATATTTTGGTGCCTATATTATTCCAATCAGTGTGTCCCAAAGGCTCCCTAAGGCAGAATCACAGCATCACAGTTCCCAACAGAACCAGCCAGGGATTTCCAGAGATCAGCTATTCCTTACCTCCCCCGACCCCCATCCCTCCACCCCCCAACCCCCCACTCCCGAAGAGAGCTGGATACACCTCCTTGTGCTGAAAGATGCTCAGCAAGGAGGGGTCCTTTCTCTGGGGTCCCAGTAGTATCTGTCAAGGTGGGGACAGTAGCCTTGTAACTGGACTGAACACAGTCACTATCTACCTGGGAGGCAGAAGAAGCCTTGTGCCCAGGTGGAAAGGGCTTTAGAAGCCCACCTACCCATTCACTTTGCAGATAAGGTGAGGGCAGAGAGTGGGATGCCCTCTGCCATGTTAGAAACAGAAGTGTTAGTTAGTAGCCCTGTTCTGAGTCTTAACTCCCCCTCCCCCCCAACTACACTGAATTGCAGGGCTGGCTGCTTTCGAGAGGCTAGGAGAGGAGTTGTGTGTATTGACGGTTAAATAAAACAAAGGAAATGGCAAGCCCAGTGTTGAGAGTAGAAGAGTATGAAAAATCAAAGCAATCTGTACAATGCAGAGCTGAAAGACTAATGCTTGCTAGGTTGTTAATGACAGTCAAGGAGAACTCTCTGTTCCTATGTCAGACCTAGATGGCAGCATTATTGGTTCAGATCAACAGTGACAGCTGGCGATGGTTCCCAGATAATTACAGTGCTAAGTACCATTGTATACTACTTTGTTTGATTTTTGATGTTTGATGACCTTATGAGGTCAGTACTACCTTCATACCCAATATCCAGGAAATGGAAGTATAGGCCATACAGGGAATAGGCAGTGTGCTGGGATGAGTGGAAATAGGGGCATGGTTCCTTACCTCTGGGCCTGAGATTTCCTGGATATTTACATTCTAAGCTGGGATGTGTCTTTAATGGTAAAAAGCAGTTCAGGCTGCTGGGGAAGCACCTGCCTCCTCCTTGTTTGGGTGGGATTTCTTATGGTTACTGTGATGAACTTAAGGGACAGGAAGCAGGGTGGGCAGAGACACCAGCAGCCATCCTCTCTTACTTCCCCTCAGGAAGCTTCCGCACTGGACCGTCTCCACTGAGTGCCATCCGTCAGGGAGCAGTCCAAACCCAGTATGACACCAAGTTTGTCTTCACGGAGGTCAATGGTGACAAGTTCATCTGGCTGGTGAAGCAGAACCAGGGGAAGGTCCTCCTCGCCGTGGAAACTGCAAGTATTGGCAAGCACATCAGCACCAAGATGGTGGGCGAGAACAGACGTGAAGACGTTACCTTGCAGTACAAGTTCCCAGAAGGTAGCTGTGCAGGGCTTCTGCCACTACAGGCTGGCCCAAGACCAGGGTCCCTGGCACAATAGCCCAACCTCATGCTCTTTGGCAAGAATGTGACAGCATCCCAAGCAATGTGACATGAGGCTGGACATGACACACAGTGTGTCCACTCAAGGGCAAGGTGAGGTAGCCAGGTATGGGGAGGTTAGGATTAGGGAACTGCTTCAAGTTTGAAGCCAGCCTCGACTACACTGCGATGCCCTATTTAAAATAAACGTTGATTGCAGATTGCCTGGGCATGCAACATACACCAGGCTCCAGATATATGGCATCCTCTGTCCTGTGACCTTGTAGAGTCCTGCAGTGCTACAGACGCTTTAGGAAGCAGACAGAGTTCAGAGAGGTCCAGAGATGTTCTTATTGACTTAGATTCACCCAGTTTAAAAGTGGCTGAGTCAGGACTTTTATTTATTTATTTATTTATTTATTTATTTATTTATTTATTTATATTTATTTATTTATTTATTTATTTGTTTGTTTGTTTGTTTGTTTATTTATTTATTTATTTATTTATTTTGAGACAGTCTCACTATGTCACTATGTAGTTCTGGCTAGTCTGGAACTTACTATGTGAAGTAGGGTGGCCTTGAACTCACAGAGAACTGCCTGCCTCTGGCTCCTGAGTGTTGGGATCAAAGGTGTTGGCCACAATACCTGGCCTAGGGTTATGTTTTTTAAAGTACTGGAGCTGGAAACTAGGGTTTTATGCACATTAGGCAAGCGCTCTGTCAGAACTACACCCCAGGCTCAGGTCAGGCTTTGACATGGGAGGTTCTCTGTCTCCTGTGTCTGGGTCTGCCCCACTGTGCAGTAGATCTGCCTAGATTTCACCAAGCCAGGCCTCCTGGAGAATTACAGCCTGTGGGCCATGGGACATCTGATGCTGTACGTGCAATTTCTGTTCCTCAGCCACCAACAGTGGGTATAGGTGGTCTTGAGGAAGAGGCTCCAGATGTGGTGATTCGTTCCCTAGAGCACAGCAGACTGTCCATGAGGGAGGCAATCAGAAGAGATGGCTTCAGGGGTTGCCCTGGTGTGCCTTCATCCCAAGACAGCAGTTACTACTGTATCTGGCCTTGCTCTGCTCACACAGGTCCTCTCTGCCTGTCCATGATGGTTGTGGTGGTGGGGTGCTTGTGGGCAGCAAGACACTCATCCACATCTGTGACAACCCTGTTTCTAGGGCTTCCCCTTTTCTCCAGCCCCTGATTCTTTGCTGGCTGGAGATGTGGCTCAGATGGTAGTGTGCTTGTTTAATTTAATAGAAATCCTGTATTCAGTCCCCAGCACTATAAAAACAAGGCATGATAACACGTGATAGTCCCAGCAATGAAGAGGTAAAGGCAGTAGTATCAGAAGTTTAAGGTCATCATTCACAACATAGTGAATTTGAAGCTGGCCCAGGATGCAGGAGGTCAGATCTGAGAGAGGAGAAAGAAAGAGAGAGAGAGGGAAAGGAAGAAGAAGAAGAAAGAAGAAGAAGAAGAAGAAGAAGAAGAAGAAGAAGAAGAAGAAGAAGAA